>JAVQJG010229813.1:0-18041 GCA_036024015.1 Craterocephalus amniculus | reverse complement strand
GAGAAATTACTAATATTAGAACATGACCTCAAGTGTATGTTTACATCACACATCTTTGTCTTTGTTTTTCACAAATATGTACTGCACTGTAAGGTGTATGACTGAAGGGAACTGTTAAGTTAAAACACTTGTATTTAGGCACAAATCTGTATAATATGCTTCAGTGTTTAAGTAAAATACTTCCTTCATAACTTTACTATGATGTTATGTGACAGCCATCTTGTTTGACAATGGGAATCAATATAATTGATTTAGAGTATACTGTTTTTCTTACCATACAGTAAATCTGAATCTTTTTAAAATACATGTTAAACAAAGCTTTGAGAACCTGATTCACTGCAAGTGAAAATATTTCTAAATACACACTTCAAAATAATAAAGCTGACTAGAGTATTGAACACATAAAATGCAAATACAAACAAAAATATGAATAAATTAAAACACCGGATATAAAAAGGACTACAAACCAACAAACTAAAATACCATTGAAACAAGTGAATGAGACTGAATAAAAAACTAAGTTTCGCTGATGTTAAAAGCCAAAGATTAAAAATGGGTTTTAAGAAGAGTTTTAAGTGGACAGTGAAGGGGCCTCTCCATGTGCAAAGACATATTATTCCACAATTGAGGAGCAATAGAGAAGGTCCAGTTTCCTCTGAGCTTCTCCATGGTTCACCTGCAGGAACTGAGGGACCAAGAAGGTAAATAGAGGTGAAGAACCTCAAAGACATAGGCTGGGGCAAGACCATTGAGATATTTTAATACAAACATAAGAAGTTTAACCTAAAATGGACATGCAGCCAGTGGAGTGAAGCCAGGACGGGGAGTGATATGTTTTCTCATCAATGACATTAAAGTAGAGCCCACTTACAGAGCCAAATATCCCTTTGAGAGCTATTACTAATGGATGATTATTACTGACACATGGATATGTAACTAACATTTCACAGGTGCAGTTGGGTGAGTAAAGTCAAATGCTATTTTGTTTACTGCAGCACATGATATTATTTTCTCTTAAGAAATATATATGTAGAAAACTCATTTGACTGACTTAGACATGTAGCAAGCAGTGTTACCTGTACTAAGCTTCACTCTACCACTGATTGTCATTCAAGAAAAACACTATATGCTTCACATATTTAGTTATTAAATTATTTCAGCTTCAGTTAAGGTTGTTGTGCTGAAATATAGGTACAACTGTTAAAGGATTAACTGAATGTATTACAACATAGTAATAACTTGTAAATACTGCTAAGATTTGTTTAAGTATGTTTATCACACATATAAATGTTTTAATTCAAACTCATATCTGTTTAAGTAGGTTACATTTACTCTCATAAGACCTGAGAGATGGATTTCATTGTGTCCCAAAAATTAATATAACATGAGATTATGAGCTTTTCTGACACACAAATTAACTGGCAACGCTAAATGTATTTACCTTGTTGCTTCCAGTAATAAACAGATCAATTAAGGGCAATCACATTGTGTAATATACATGCTAAATGGAAGATAATATGCAAACATTATGCAGATAATTGAATGGGAGTGAAGTGTGCTTGAATGTTCATGCATAAATCTGATTACATGTGATAGGCAAACATCTATATCTCTGATACATTGTTGCATAAATCTGATTACATGTGATAGGCAAACATCTATATCTCTGATACATTGTTGATTATAAGCTTGTTACAAAGCTAAAATTAGACATAAAACACAAGCTGATGTGCTGCTGTTGTAGAAGTATGGACTTGAAACAAACAAAAATGGTGAAGGCTGAATCCAGAGTAAAAGAAAATCAGGCTTTGATCATGAGCGTGGAAAATCCTGTCCACAGGATTTTATTTTTGCATGCATTTTTCACTTGATAACATTCATGCAGTTAGATGAGGAATTGCTCAAGTAAAGGTATTAGTCATTTTTGGAACAAATAATATGTATTTTTTCATTGCTGGAGCAGTGTGGCTTCTTCTTTGTGTTACGGCTGTCATAGGTAATTTTATTCTGGTTACAAAGTGTCAAAAACTATCAAGATTAAACCCTAAAATGCTGCAGAGTTGTCTCCCTCAACTAGTCAAGATCTCTGGCGCTATTTCAGCACTGAAAACATATTCAACCTTCTTCCTGTTGATCTGTTACCAATGGAAGCCGTGAGAAAAAGCATATTTGTAAAATAACAATAAAACAAATTATCTCTGACCACCTTACAAAGCAATGGTGAGGAAAATATAGATGTTATGTTATTTTTATGTACCATCGTCCTTTTACTTTACCTCTTACCTGGTGCCAAATACACAGCTATTATTACATTATGTCACATTCATCATCATCCACCACTCAAGGTATTTAATCATTATTACACAGCTGCAATTATCTCCTAACTGGATGCAAAACTAAAACTTTAAAAAAAAGACTGCAAATGAAAAGACAAATGTTACAAAACAGCAAAAGACAACAGTAAAGATGATAAACATCAAAGAACATTAAAAAGTGATATAAGATAAGAAAGAAGATTTAATTAAGGGTTATATAAACTGTACCTGTGTGTAATAGAGAAAAGATTCATGTACATGGTTTCTTTCACTTAGTGCAGACAGTGATTCCTTTTTGACATTCATGAGGACTTTCTGAAGACTTTTGTACTTTTCTGCTAGCTGTTTGTTCTCCTCCAGTGCATTTTTTAGTCCTTTCTATACAAGTGAAAAAGAGTTTCAGGTTATATGTTAAGTAAACATTATATCAAACTGACTATTTCACAAAAAAAACATGCAAGTGTAAAGTTGATTTCAAATCAGAAATGAACTGAGCAAGCGCTTATACACAAGGCCCTGATGTATACTACCAGACTATACATCAATACTAACACTAGTTAGTATTGACCCTCTCTCAAATTTAGGCTTGCATACTTTACTCCATGGAGCTCTCAGGAATCATTTGGAGCCAACCTGAAACCAAGGATTGTTTTTGTATTTAAAACTGGGAAAGATAAGTTGCAGCTTTCAGTGCATGAACGAATTAGGCTGTTTTCAAGAACAATTATATCATGATACTCAGAGGCCATATTTAATCAGGATCTGTTACGTCATGGTCAAAACAGAAGAGATAAGACTTGACAAGGTTAGTATTGATGCAGAAACCAACTAGCTCATGATGAATGATAATGATAATGAACCCCAAAGGCAGTCTTAATCATTCATTCACTCATTCATTCAAATGAAAGAAATACAGTAAGAGAGATTTTACATTTAAATGGCAACTTTACAATGGGAGCACACAGGTCAGTAATGTTTTTGTGTTGGTTTCATTACTACTATAGTAGTACTTTAAAGATAAAGTAGGAAGAACAACAGCTGAAGCATAATGATTTTCAACTCATGTAAAATACTGTTTAATGAATGATCACACTTATCAGTGTTTTCATGATTCAGAATCAGCTATCTGAAGATAGTTAGGAAAACATTTAATGTAGAGGAAGAAACTAAAAATTCAGTATGGGATATATATAGTAACAACCTGAGGAGACATTTTAGCTTTAACACTGACACCCTGCTGCTAGTGATGGTGATACAATACATGCATCGTGTATTTGTGCTGTGTAAACAAAGAACCATAAACAACAGGCATAGAAAAATGGACAGTTTTTTGTGAAATCAAGCAAATAAATCACAGTGAGAAAGACTGTGCATGTCCTCTTTTCATTTGAACAATGTTTCCTGAGTACTGGACAAGAGAAAGTGTGAATATTTCAGCTGTACCTGCAGACATAATGAAGTGTGTCTCTGCAGTAAAACAGAACAGCACTAAAGTGATGAGTTTAACCCAGTAGGAAGAGGGGCTGTAAACATGACAAATGCCTGCTATTGATTTCAGGTTTAATTACTCCATGCAGCACTGACAAAGCCCATCTGATGCTGTTGTGAAGTGTAAATGGAACAAATTACACTTCATTGCCCATAAGAAACTGATAGCGTCGGCAGTTTGCATTGTTTACTTTGTCCTCGCCAAACGACAAGCCCTGATCAAATCAAAACATAGGTGCATGTTTGAAAACTGAGCATCTTTCTCATATATATGGAATGAATAGAGGAGACCAGAGATTCTGCACAAATCAATCTATTTCCCCTGTATATACCTTGTAGTTGTATCTTTTACATGCAAATACAGAATAATAACCAAATACAACCAGATATAAGATTCCAGCAGGACCTGTATCAGTTTGTGTAGAACAGAGGAGCTGTGGTCAGCATATTTAGAAGAATTCTCATATTTGAAGGTGTCTAATCATTCTGCTTCATGCACTGTGATTTCCGAATGCACCCTCTGCTTATTATGTTATGCTAATATAGACATTATGTGTTCTTTATATTGGTCCCAGTGATTAAAGTGACCAATTTCCTAGGACCCTGAGACTCTCTCTTTTATTTAGTGAGAAGTATTGTTTTTATATCATCTTATTTCGACAAGTGAAAAAGACTAAACCCTTTTTTTGCATGGCTAACTTTTATCTAGCTAATGGGAGTTGTGTCTATGAGGAAGACTTCTAATTCTTAAATTGTCTCACACCAACAACTTCTTTAAAGTTGCTGCACTTGGATGCATGGCAGCTTAAGCTCCATTGCCTTTTCTTGTTTTGAACTAATGCCTTCTTGATCACCGTTTAATGAAACTATATACCACATGGCGATTTCACATTAGATAAGCCATGTGAAACCCCCATCAGCAAAGAGGCTCTGGCTGGGGCTGATAATCCTGCAGATGAAAACCTTACAATAAATAGGGGGTTTCTCTTACAAAGGACTGTTCAAATGCATGCCATTTTGTGTAGAGCAGATTCATGTTTCTGGAAGTCTGTTTCATTATATAAACATACAAGATAATATACTCATTTTATATGATGTGATCTGTGCGCTTCCATAGAAAATGCTGCTGAAAATGTAAACCAACAGGTAAGAAAATAAGCACAGCATCTCAACACTGCATGCATCATCAAATTCGTCCAGACAAAAATACAACAACAACAGCAAGTTGTCATTTGTGGCAAAAGCACTTAAATGAGATTGACCATGGCTTGTAATTTTAATTGCACACTGTTCTTTTCTCCGTATCTTAAGGGAAGTACTGTGACAAGCAATGTGCTGACACTAATCCAAAAACAAATAAACAATGAGATGTTTTTTACAGCTCATCTGTGGATTCACAGTATTTTGACACAAAAAGTCGTGTATTTACAGAGTTACTGTGAGCATTATTATTATTTTCCTTTTTTTTTTACCTTGGTGTCTTCCATTTGCTTTTTTCTTGTTGTAACAAGAGCCGTGTTTGTCTGCATGGATCGCTGTGTTCGTTGTTTCCAGTTATTAATATCAGACTGCAAGGTGCTCATTATGTGAGCAGCTGATTTGTTCTTGAACTCCAACAAATTCAAATCACTTCTGCGAGGAGAAATCAGAAATAGAAAGTTGTACAATGCTTCTGAATGTATGTCACTGCTATTCTTCTTTAGGGTGTTCGTAGAAGTCATAAACAAGTTTTCTAAGTCATTAAGCTGAGTAATATTAGCTTTTTTTTTTTAAAAATTTAGAATCTTCAAAGAAATGTGATTAAGCATGTCCTGAGACTTACTGCAGTTCTGCTATGACTTCTGGCATTCTTTCAACAGCTTTCTCTATTTTATCAGAAGCATCACGGTATTCTTCAGTTCTCGTAGTCAGCTCAGTGATCCTACCCACAGTACTGTCATATTTCTTTATGGTGGCAAAGTGCAAATCCTGTAAGAAAAGGGAAACAGTATAGTTAAGAAGAAGTCTCTTAACCGTATTTTGTTAAGAGTTTAGCCAAGAAATAATATTGTCCAACAAAAGAAATCATGATAAATAGCTGTGACTGTCTCTGTGCTTAGTGAGGTTCGCAGAGTAAATCTTCTGCCAAATTGTTCTATGACTCAAGACAAACAATTCAGTGCAACTTTTATTTTACCTGAGTAGCTTTTAGCTTGTCACGTGTGAGTTTCTTCTCTTTCTCCAGCTTGATTAATGTCTCCTTGTGTTCACACTGCGCCATTTCCAGACTTTCTGTCAATCTCTTTATTTTCTGTCCAAAGAAAAACAAAATAGGTTGCATTAAAATAATTCACTACCATAAAACCCTCAGGCAATGAGGAACCATGTTCAAGACTTACCTCAACTTTTGCCTGTAGAGTATTTGTAGCTAAGGATGCATCTTCAAATTCTTCATCAAGTTGCTGGTTGGTTTCCTCTGAACTTTTTTGCTGCTGCTTCAGTTTTTTATTGAGATCTGCACACTGAATCTGATGGAAAAGAAAAATACAAGGCAGGCATGTCATTGTGTTGAACCCTTAAAACACACAACAGGTAAAAACAATTACAGGAGTTGAAAGTAGAGTATAATTTTAACAAACTATTACAGGTGCTGTACTGTAGGTACATCCTTTTATTTAACTCTCATTCACAAGGTCATTAATATTTGACTATTTTTGATCTTTAATTCTTGAGGGAGATTTGTCAAGTTTCCTAAAGCGACAACTTTGAGGATATTTAATTAGTTTCCATGCAAGCAGCAAAGTCTGCTAAAGTACATTGGCATATTTTGTTGATTTAAAATTTCAATTAAACACTTACTTAGTGATTCCAGCCACATTTCTGCAGATTGAGTGAAATATTCTTGGTCAGGGTGAAGAATGTATGGTATAAATTTACCTTTAGTGTTTCCATTGTGGTCCTGTGACCTGTCAGATCTTTCTTCAACTTTTCTATTTCTGTCTGTAAAGAAAGAAAATTGAGCATCACTGATGAAAGCAATATGTCTGTATGCTGTAATCCACGAATAACAGAAAATAAACATATGTTGTAGCAGACCCTGGCTCTCTGTTCTTCCATGAAGGAGAGCTGCTCTTGTTCTTCCAGCTTAGCCTGGATGTCACTGTGCTGGGCTACAACTTGGGTCAGTTCCTCTAAGGCCTTTTCCCACTGCTCGTCATTGTCAGTGATTTTCCTGCACATCTGCTTCATCTCTTCTTGCATCTGCTTCACAGCTTTCTCACTAGCAAAAATCATACGTTTAAGTATACCGATGGGATGAACTCATGTAAGTAGCTATCTTCTCTGGCTTGAACACTGTACCTTTCAAGAGTTTTCAGTTTGTAGTCCTCTAAATTTTGTTCATACTCCATGTTTTCTTTACAGAGAGCTGCAAAAGCTTCACGTTTTGTTTGGAGTTGATCCTCCAAGCAGGAAACCTCAGCCTCCCCTTTCATTTTCTGTAGATTGTATTATGTACTCCATCAAATAATATATCTAGAACAACTTGGGTGACATGACTTCAAACATCAACAGCATGCACAGCTCCAGCAGGCTTAATAGTGGCCTTACCATTAAATACTACACCTGATCAATCACCAAGCATACACACACAAAAGCATCAAAAAATTGAAACGATGTCCAGTAAATTAACATCTGAAATTTTAAAACATTGTTGCAACATCACTTACTGTTTTTTCAATATGTTGCGACAGCAACATCAGCTTTTCTTCTAATTTCCTATTCTTGTGCATTTCATTCTCAATTTGTAGATTCAGTTGTGACATCTGTAATGAAAGAAGACAATAATATGATTAAATGTATCTTTTAAACACTTAAATGCCAATGAAGAGCATGTCCTACCTTGTTTTCTTCAGTTTTCTCAAGCTCTAAAATTTCCGGAATTTTCTGATTTATAAATGTGCACTTTTTTTCTGTATAAACTATGATGTCTTCAGCATTCTGTATTTCAGACAGAAGGCCTTTCTCATCAATCTTCAACTGGTTCAATTCTTCCCTAAAAACAAACAAAAAAAGGATTATTCTTATTATTAACTTGGAGTTAACCCCATTTTAAAATATCTTCACCTGATATAAAACACAACCATTCATTTTTTTATTTTTGAATATGTGCTTCTAGTCATTTAAATAATTAAATGGTTAGTTCCATCAGCAGTGACAGATATTGTCTGGTCTGTATCACTGAGAAATAGTGTTGCTATGGTTACATGTAGCTCAAGTATTTTACTTGCACGAGTTTAAATAAAGATTCAGCCCCTAAGAATTATATACAGTGGAATGTTGAATCACTACATTATGTGATTGAAGCAATAAATGCATTATTTATTTATTGTTTTTTATTTTTTAACCTAAAAGACACAAAAAATTAACAAAGAGATGTAACAACAAATGTCTTTGGAAATGTCTCAAAAAAATAAAAAGTAAATAATTTACTACTACTTTTACTAATGGTAAGTCTTTTTCCATGTTATTAAATGTAGATCCAGAAAGAATACCTGTACTTGTTAAAGCAAATGGAGATCAAAATAAATACAACACAATACGGTAGATTGAAACTTACAAGAACTCTGCCACCCGATTCTTCATCACTAGCAGCACATGGTCCAAAGACATCTTTTCTTTGCTGGCATCAGCCTCTGTCTCTTTTAACTCCTTCTGAGCCAGCAGGAGATCACTGTGTGTTTTTGAGTAAATTTCATTGGCCTAAAAATATTATGGTGCGAAATTTTAAGTGCTTGTCTCAGATACCATTTTCTAAATATTTTTTTAAGTTATCAATACAAAGAAAAGTACATTGTGTTATCAAGCGTAAATATTCTGAATGTCATACTAATAAATTACATTTTGAAAACTCTAAAAGGGCCTTGAACTTCTCTTAACTAAAGACCAAATTAAACAAAGCGAATGGCTAACTAGTAAGACTGTTTTCAATAAGCTTGGTATTAAAGTATTAAAGATTCCAGACACTTGAATACCAAGTTTACTCACCAGAACAGCCAGTGACTTACTGAGATGTTGATTAAAAACAGCCAATCCATTTGTTCCTCTTTTGTGTAAGTCTGAGGTTTCATTTGGATGCTATAGAGCTACAACAGTGGTGTTATAGTTGGTTCACTTTAATGCATGTTAAGAGTGTAGGCCATGTAGACCTTTAACAACCATAAACATCTTTAAATGTAATGCAAGTTCATTTAATTGTTGAATAGAAACATTTTCACCTTTCACAGTGCTTTGAATGTATAGAGTATTGTTATAATCTTGGGATTACAGAGTTGGGTTAAACATACTTTGTCAATTTGGAGGGAGAAATGTTGATATAATTTTTACCTTATCAGATACAATTTACAAAAGAGTATATATATATATATATGTGTGTGTGTGTGTGTGTGTATTTATTCACCTCTATAGCAATATATTTGCAAAACCCAAGACACAAAGACTTTTTTCTGAAAAATCTGACACTGTTTGTAACTTCATGGCATACAATCAAAAGAGCAAATATTATCAATGGTTTCATTTTAAGACATAACTTAACCTAAACAGAAGTATCTTGACACCTCGACTGTGTTTACAACACATCCAGCAGCTGTTATATATCAGCAGATAACTTGGAAAAATACGAGAACATTTCCTAGCCTTGCCACCATGTCATTAAAATTTACAGATTTTGTGAATTTGGAAAATTAAACCATGGTCATAAAATCAATCAAATGAGGACCGACCTCTGCTTGTGCAGCCTGAATTGAATTTACGATCATTTTCTGAAGGTCCAGGTTTTCACTTGCAGTGGGAATTTGTTTCTTGGCAGCGCTGATGTCATCCTGTAAGTGCTGGTTCAACAGCTGAGCATCTGACAATTTTTCCTGGACCTGGATGAGTTTCTCTTTTTCCAGTTTTAGATGACGCTTCAGCTCAGTGATCTCTCTTAAGCAAGCATCCTGCTCTGGAAAAGGCAATGACCATAAATGAATAACAAATTTAGAAATTTATGAACAACAGACTCCTATTATGTCACAAGAAACTAATGGATCTTTAATTATGTGACACCTCCAAGTCACTGACCTTCTTGAACAGCAAAAGAGTGCTCTATCTGCTCTCTGACTGCAATACTGTCAACTTTGCTTTTCAAAAGCTTTTTTCTCTGCTTTTCTTTGTAGAGAGCTTTCTCTACATTCTGCCGATCTGCCTCTAAACGCTCAATCAGATCCATGACTTCAGAAAGAACATCATTTATTTTCTTCTTTAGTGGTTGCAGTGGATAACTTTCTGGAAGAAGGAAAGTTTTTCATTACTGGCACATTGTATTGCATTTTACATCAAGTCACTTTAATACACATTTTGTATGACTGCATATTGTATTTGTTCTTTTTTTTTAGCATAAGTGAATATGACATTATGACATGTTAAGACTTGAACAAGCTCAGGACCAGAATTTCTCTATAGAAGTGTCTGCAAAACACTCATGGACTAAATTTTTGTTTTTCTGCATCACAGAAACTCAAAGATGTACATGGATACTGAATCTAGATTACTGAACCAAATGTGCTTACCTCTTGCACTAATTGCTGTGCCTTCAACATACAAATCTGTCAACCCCACCGAGTCAGAATCTGAATCTCTTGAGTGAAATCTATTTTTAAAAAACAAGAGTGAAACTCCTGTTTTAGTTTATACCAAAAATAACAAAAAGAAATAGAAAATGAAACGATAAAATATTCACCTTGATGTTTTGCAGTAATGTTGTTTCCCCTGATCAGTTTGTGGTTTATAGTTTCCATGGTGCAAGACAAAAGGTCAAGATAAACATCTGATTTGCTTTTTAGTCTTCGCAGGACAACTGTGTAACAAGATGTCACAATTCTAATCAATGTTCACTTACTTGTTGACACCAGTTTTCCACTGTTTTCTTCATCTCTTGGATATGGTAAATAGCATTGTTGACACATGATGAGGGACTGTTGAGCAAAGCACAGGTTCTACCAGAGCAGAGAGCCTGAAGGTCTGCTTGATCTTGAGAGAGACAGAATATAAGCATTAAAAAAAACTTTAATTGATTAAAGTTTTTACTCTGGAGTTCATCAAGTAATTCATGAAAAGACAACATGAGCTTTAATCTTAAAAATAAAAGCAAATTCCTATTAATTAATTATAACACATTGATGAACCAGCTTTAAATGAAAAAGAAAACAAAAAAAGAGAAGATGGGCTTGGTTGTACCAAACACTCAACTTCATCAATGATAGTTTGAAAAGTAATTACTGAAATGTATTTGGCTGGGAAATGTGAGCTGCAGTTCTTTATTTGCACTTGGATTCTTGTGGGGCAGCATTCAAAATACTGGAAGCATCAGTGAGAGAACAGACAACTAATTCGAGGTTCAAGACAAAACCAAAGGCACATTTCTTGGTGGTGATAGAGCGCCATCTGGCTGGAAAACCGTAAAAGACACATATGGTGCAGTATACAAACTTAAAAATAAGTGTATGAAAGAGACTGGATTTATTCATGTGATTTTTTTAAATAAGATCTGATCAGAAAATAATATAAAAGGATACACATATACACAAAAGGAACACATCGTTCATTTAGCTTTAGAAAGTACAAAATGTTTTACCACAAACATTGATGTGATGTCACTGGGCACTTCCATAAATCTAGGTTTTAAAAACAAATTTGCAGTAGAAGCAATTGGTACATGTGCATAATGCTTCACATAAAACCTCTGTATTATTCACCAACTCAGGAGTCTAATATGTAACCCTTTTAAACACATGGGACATCTGCAACATTTGAAAGAGCTAAATTGATTTGGTTATATCTTGATATAGTAAAATGAATCTCAACCTTTCCTTCACATATTTTCTGACACCAAAGTGACCTATTTGAAGCTTAAACAAAAAACATAACACTGAAAATTTCTTTTGATATTCTGAGATACAAATACATGGCTACTTTTGAAAAAGAACTAGACAAAAAATGTATTCAGTTTTGCAATAATTCAACTATTTCAGTTGCTTAGACTGATGGTGTGGACATAAATGACAGTCTCAATGAAATGTCCGTCTATCCTAAAATGAACTCCCCAACAGCAATAAAACCAAAAAACAATACTAACCAGAGGTTTAAACATAAACTGTATATTGCCATAACCTTTTAAGAAATAGGTAGGTCTTAACTTGACTGGTACTAACAATAGTTAGGGGTTTATTCACTTATGTTGTTAAAAGTGAAATAACTATTATTATTTAAAAAGCCATTCAAAACATTAAGAATAAAAATGTTACTATTTTAGCATTGTGGATGGTCAATTACAAATAGTCAATGGAAGGATGAAAAACCCAGCTAACTTTGCTGTATGAGGTCTGAGCTGGACCCATGCAGGTACCATTAGTATGAAACAAAAATGTTTCTCACCTCAAAATGGTTCTGCCCTGCTTTCTGAAAACATTTAAGACAGTGATATTTACAACTTTTCCCATCTGATTGATTTTTCAATGAAGCTCCCTTAATTGGATTGACTACTATGTGTGTTGACTAAGACCAAGAACAAGAGCCAGAGGAACTGAAGGGAAAACTAAATGAAGAACATCTGCTGCTGAACCGCTTAGATGAATAATATACTCTGAAAGAATCACGTGGGGTTGGAGGGAGGTAAGGCAATATCTCAGTGGTGGGTTGAGATGGCTCTAAATCATACTGGCAGGGTTATTATAGCCACAGAGCAGGTCCATGTGAATCTGAGGGCCAATCAACCGCCATTAAGCCAATAATATTAAATGACACATTTCTTCAACTTATCATTTTATTTACTCACAATTTTAATAGCTCTCTGTACATTTACTGCATCAGGCAGACAAAAATCACTGATTCATTAACTAGTGACTAAGTGACTAGTGCATGCTATTTGAATGATGATTAATACTTTCTCAGATTTTTCAGAAATGAATGGGGGCAACGGGTTATGATGATAATTCTAATTGGAGTGGGGAAGGGGTGTTAATATCAGAGCCACTTTGTGACATGATGGACTTGAACCCTGACACCTGAAGTCAAAATTTTGCAACAAAGCTCTTCTTCTAGCCTTTAATTTTGTTATTATCAAACTGATTTATTTCATTTGCCCATACTCCCTCTTATTTATCTATCAACCTTTATATTAATTACTTCTTATTTATGTTAATCTATTAATTGTTCTCCATTTATTTAATAGGATTTCCTTTTATTCCAGTCTTTCTATATGGTGTGTTTTTTCCAGATTCTGTCCTGTATTAACTTTGTTTTTATAAAATTGGGAATAAATTCAGGTGTTATGGTGTTGAGGCTTCAAGATCTGTATTTTTATTAAAGTCCAAGCACTTCAACCAACACCTGTTTCAAACTATATCTTGTTTCATGCCACCAACTGTCCTTAACTCTTGCAGCAAATGCTTGTTTTACTTAAAGGAATACTACACCCTCCAACTCACCTTGTTGACTGGGTCGTTCTTCCCTAGATGGGAAACCGGGGGGTTCAACGTCTGGCATTGCTGGTCGACTTTCACCATCCTGTATAAAACCAAAACTAGTTAAGTTACTGTCCAAGAGAAACCAGAATATATAAGTGGAAATTAAAAAATGGCCCTGCTTCCAGTAGGCTAATTGTTTCTCTGTAGATGCATAGATTTACTTCGCCATAAAAAAGAAGAAAAAAGAGAAAGAAAAGAAAAGAAATTAGCAAACGTGAGCTGAACTTACAACGGCCACCTTCACTCATCTGGGGATGTCGCTCTGTTAGCTAACGTTAAGTTAACATTTAATTAACTTAGCTAATAACAAATTAATGAGCTAGGGGGGCCGTTGTCAAGGCTGAAAGTGAAAGCGGAAAATGGCTGGCTATCAACTTACCTCCATTGATACACTTTTTTCCTGCCAGTATCTGTTGACTTGTGTGACAACTGTGTGACAATATAGCTGGTGTACCTAGTAAAAAGTTTTCCTTTAGCAAAGTTTTCTCTACTGAATGGCCCTAATGTCGCTTGGCAACAAGGGGGCGCGTTTGAAGAGAGCGAGTTATGTTCAAGAGCACTTGTTCAACATCACTGATGTGATTTCCAACTCCATTTCTGAACTGCTTAATCCAATTGGGTCGCGGGTGTTCTGGAGCCTATCCCAGCTGTCAAGGGGCGAGAGGCGGGGTCGCCAGTCTGTCGCAGGGCCAACACGGAGAGACAGACAACCACTCACACACACTCTCACTTCTAGGGAGAATTTAGAGTGCCCAATTAACCTCACATGCATGTCTTTGGACAGTGTACCCGGGGAGAACATGCAAACTCCACACAGGAAGGCCAGGTGTCAAACCCCTCCTCAGCCAGAATCAGACCACCTTGGGCCTTCTCACTGTGAGGCCGCAGTGCTAACCACTACACCACCGTACAGCCCAACTCGTTTAAAGTTAAGTTAAGCATATTTTGCAAACAATAAAATATGCTGATGGTATTCTTCATACTTTAGTTGTTGTGGTTATTTGAGTTCGCTACTGTTGCCTTTATATTGCTAATCTCAAAATAGCATGCACATTTATTTTTTATTTTTTTTAATCTCTGACATCAATATGGCATTTTTGTTTAGGAAAGTGAAGCTCACTAGAAATATTTTATTTTTCGGACAGTGACTGTTTGAGCCTCCTGTGTCTATTTTAACAGTCAATGGCTGCAAAAGTAGGTAGGCCTATCTGTATTTGACAAAAAACAATAGATTTGATTGGTGTAGCTATATTGTTGTTGTGGGCAGGACAATGTTTACATCCAGCCTCTTTTACGTGAGTGGTCTGACAGATTTAGGAACATTTTTCAGAATTAATTCTACAATTTTTAGACACACAACCACTACTCATCTTCATGCCTTGTCTATGATATCTTCATATCATAGACTCTGACTCTCTGAAATGCTCCTTTTATAGCTTACCCAGGCAAGCTGCTGACTGTTCCCAATTAACCTATTTCTCAAATGCTCTTCCAAGTTTTTGTTTTTCTCTGTACCAATTAGTTGACCAGCCTTGTTGCTCCAGTTTCAACTCTTTAAAGATTTGTTGCTGCAATCAAATTCCAAATAAGCAAACATTTTCCATGAAATGGTAAAATGTCAGTTTCAACCACTGGTGTTATCCAGGGTATATGCGGGTATACAGAGTATACCCACTTATCGTTCAGTCAGCATTGGGTATTCTCACTTCTAAACCCCTGTATGGCACCATACTTTTATATAACAGCCAACCTAATTTTCCATTTTTTCCCTCAAGGATAGTGAAGCCAAGACCCGGCGTACTCTTCCTCTAACTGGCTAGTTATTACTGTCTTCACTGGTTAAACTGGTTAACTTTAAATGAGGCAGGAGGACAAGTCAGTCAATTGGAGGCAGAGTTGGGCGAATGTCCTCATAACATCAACTAGCATCTCACATGATGATAGAAATGCTACAAAAGTGATGTGAATGACAGCCCAACACCCTCTGTCCTCCACCAACCTCAGTTACAACTTCAGATGAAGACGTCAAAAAAGAAAAGACGTGTCAAAATCTTTGATTCTGGCCCCTCTAAAAACGTTTTCTGTAGGTTCAATAAAAATGTTATAACAGCGTACAGAAAAGACGTATTGAGAACGTCCATTCTGGCCCCTCTGAAGACATCAGAAAAGACATCTTTATAATGTTTTCTGGACCACTTCTTGGGCAGCTGGAAGTAAGTGGCAGCCAATGTAAATAATCCACACTTATATGGAACCTTATTAAGCTCATCTACGTTCTGCAAAGCACTTTACATTTGCTCCCCATTTACCCATACACAAAGTTTTTATTCAATACATCCAGTCCCTGTAGCAAACAGTGCTTTTTCTCATTGATTACTCACAGAGTTGGATCATCAATCCATATATATTTCTCTTTCTTATCTCTCTGTAACCTGGTAACATTTCCAAACAAGGTGTAACAAAAGTGTTTATGAAGGGAGATCATTTTTTGACTATTTGGAAAAATAGTTTAAAAAAAAGAATAGTAAGAAAAAAAGAAGGAGAAAAAAGTGTTTGATTTCCACCTGTTGATTTATTTATCTGTTCTGCCTCCATCTTACAATCGTTCAGTCTGTTTCTCCAGGAATCCTGTCTTGTAACTGCAGGGGCCACATTAGGGTAAAATCTTGGGACCTTGGGATCATGTATCAGAAATCAAGCAATGTGCAAAAATTAGGTTTCTGACAAATTTTTAGGGGGTGTGGTATGTAGAGCAATCTTACATGTAACATGTTTCTAAAACAGTTTTTCTTGGGTACATTTTTAAAAATTGACAAAAGAAGGAAGTATACCCACTTCTCCAGGGACCACTACACCACTGCATACGAGTAGTGTGTGGAACCTGAGTTAGCAGGAATAATCTAAGGTGATTGTTTTCTGTATTTTTTATTTATTTATTTATTTATTTTTTGGTCTCTCGCATTGTCCTTTTCTCTCCACAAATAATGACCTTTTGTGTTTTTTGCTTGGTCAACCACTGTGTGTGTTCAAAATACACATTCTGTTTATATCTGGTTGGTGATGTGGTACTGTATGTAAAGTGAAACACAGCTACAATATCATGCAGCACTCTGGAAGCAAAAGTAGGGAAATGTGTTATCTCAGCCTCGGGCAGCGAAACTCCAGAAATGTGTAATAAATCTCACTGTCCGATTTAACAGGTCAGAAACAGGCAGTTAGAAGGTAGGAAGGTTGCGTATCTCCCCTTTAAGGTTGTTTGACTCTGGTTATTGCACAGCATTTCATCAAGGTTGAAATGTGAAATCTGGCTGGGTCACTGAAATGCTTTATTCATATTTCTTTTCAAAATTTCAGCCACTCTGTTGTAGATTTTGTGGTTGGATCACTGTCTATAATTTAGTTAGGTCTTTACAGATGGCCTCACATTTGAATATGCTGTGTTTGGTTCAAACATGATGCTCTGCTGATGATCAAACATCTCCATTCTGGTCACTGGAATAAAAGAAAATATAATTATATTTATATAGAGAAACATAACTAATCAATATGAAAATAAATTCATAAATAGGTAGGAGGAAAAGGAAATAAGTAAAATAAATTAGTAAAAAATAAATAAATAAACAAAGGCCAGAAAGTGCAAATGTGTGTCAGCAGCCATCATGGTGTTATTACATGACACACTGAGAACTGTGGCCAGTTCCAGAAAAATGTTGGTGGTGTTCAGACTCTGAGTATTTTAACCCATAGTTGAGGGACACTGGGTTTTCTGTTCCAGAAAGACCGGTAAGCAGGCTGCGAACCAGGGGGGAGTTGGGAGCTACAGCTCCTCTTAATGCCACATGAGCTCCCATAAAAACACAATGTATAAACTTTTAAGGGGTCTCTATAATACTTACAATAAAGTCATGATTTCTCATAAATTCACAAGCCTATTTAATCAATATGGATGCCATTAATATTGTGACCACTGAAGCCTGGCGGCGCTGCAACTTCTCTATGTTAAAAACAAAATAAATGAGGCAATTTTGCAACTAACACATGCTTTCAATCTTAGCTAATAAGGATACACAGTGTCCAAAAGGAAGCAAGGTTAGCCTAACAAATTCTACAAAAACTGCTACAAAAAGCTGTAGATTAAAAACAAAGCAACAAACCTGAAGCAGCTGTCAGACATGTGTTGCCTCTACCGACATGATTCCAGAGATTTAAAGTTGAATGAACACACATGGCTTTACATAGAGAGAAAAGTTCATCCATCAGATGTGCTTTCATTTGATGTGCTGCAGACTTTCTGCCCAGGTCACCCTTGCGAAAGAGATCATGATCTCAATGGGTTTTTATTTGGTTAAATAAAGGAGATGTCATTTCTGATCAATATCTGCCATTTTCACATGACACAGCGGTAAGATGGAACATGGTTGGTTTATGGACCCCAACCTTAAATAAATGAGAATACCTACTGTAAGAATGTACCTGAGTACTAATGTATGTAACATCCTTATACTTATGGAAACAGTACATTTATTTTCTTATTCTGCATGATGTGAAGAATTCAGTGACCATAATGGAAGGTGTGTGTGTTTGTCTGTGAGTGTGTGTATGTGTGTGTGTGTAGGGGGGGTATGGTACATGTTGGTTAATTGTGAAGTGGGGGGTGGGGTGAATGGACGGGAATATTTTTAAATGTAAGGCGCTT
>JAVQJG010229738.1:0-10947 GCA_036024015.1 Craterocephalus amniculus | reverse complement strand
TAGATAGATAGATAGATAGATAGATAGATAGATAGATAGATGTGTCAGCGTGCATGTGTGTGGGTGTGTGTGTGTGTGTGTGTCACAGCTCTTTATTTAATGAAACCCAGTGAGATCGTAGGTGAGACTCAACCCTGGAAAATATTAATTTAATGTAATCAGGGCTGCATGTGGGTGTGGTGATTGGCACTGTGGCCTCGCAGCAAGAAATTTTCTGGTACAAGCTTTGACTGGGGCCTTTTGATGTAAGGTTTGAAGGTACAGGTTTTGTCCAGAAATTTCAGATATGTATGTTTGGTTGATTGGAATGAGTGTAAGCAATGATGTTCTGCATTGGCCATGTGTTGGACTGATGGCTTGTCCATGCGAGATGAGACAGAACATAAGGATGAGGTGGAGTTTGTTTATTTTATTAGATCCCCATTAGCTACTGACCTTTCAGAACTCCCACTCTTTCTGGGATAATATCATAATTGTGTTGTATTTTGAGAGTCTGTCAGTTTGGTGTCAACAGACAACCCAGTCGCCAGAGAGGAACGTCTCCAATTAACATTTCTGCGCAACAAAAAAAAAATACAGAGTCAATATTTCTGAGCCAAAAATATGTATGATAATAACATTGACCCCTGACAGCAGTAATACGTTTTATGCCAATGTTTCTCTTTACGTGTAAATCAACTTTTACATAAGGGGGCGTTTGGGGGGGATACAATTAAGGTGGTCAACATAAACATTTACAATCATAATTTTACAGAATTAGCTATGGTGTGCTATTAAAGATTTGTACAGTAATAACGTTAATTTCTGTGAACGTAGTGTCGTTCATTTCATCAGATCATTTCCTATAACCAGGATGGTTCGATTGATGTGACTGAAAAAATGATTTAATCCTCCTGTTATTAATTTATTTTCTGTACCGTTGATTCCAGCCTATCCCATCATTACCACCGATATTGTTAGAAACAAGTAAACTGAACAATAAATGCGATCGAATTGATTCCAGAACCAGCAGCTCTGACACACAGACTCCCGATCCAGTCTGACTGGAATCCAGTCTGCCTGCAGAGCTCAGATCCACAGCAACAGAAACCTACATGAAAGGGAGACATTTGAACTGTGACTGTGAGAAAAACAACCATAAGAAGGCTGCTTCTCCATCCAGTGGACCTGAAACATGTTGGATTATTAATTACAACAGCTAAACTGCATTTATACAGTTTTGTCTTGGGTCTCGCAAAATCTTTTCAAGGAACGCCATAACGCCAGGGATTGATCCCACAACTTCCTGGGTGAAAGTCAACCGCGCTAACCAGTCAGTTCACTCTTTCTCTATCACTTTTTCTCCATATTCATAACATACAGCAGAAGTGTTCGTTACTCAGTTGCCTAAGTAAATTATCTGGGGAGAGAAAAAGTAATCATGTTGGTTCATTTTAGATACTTGCCCACATCATCAGCAGCCAATCAGAAGAGGAGTAAAACGTCCCAGCTGTGACAGAGTCGAAAGATTTCATTTTAAACCAAACATGGCTTCATAAGTTTAGCTAATTATGACTGTAACATGTGTTTAATGTCAACTACTTTATGGGGCAACATCTGCTCAGGTTGTGTCCTGCACCATATGAAATGTTACTGACACAGACCGAAGGAGCGTTTCGGGAAAACCTGGAGGAATGATGTAATCGGGATTCCCGGCGAGCAGGAGGACGCAGCACCGGATTAGGAGCGTGTTGGATTTCGCCCCGTGATTCTCCACCCACAACAGTGGTAGAAAATTATCTCAGATGCTGCATCGGGCTTTTATCTGCCCCGCTTTCTTCTTATGGAGGTGAAATAATAACAGAAAAATAAAATAATCCTTTCGATTGTGTAACTGAAACAGATCCTGCATGGCTTGATCCGATTCATCTGATTGACCTGTGTTAATAATGATAATAATAGCCTAATAAAAATAAATAAATGTGAAATTATGATGAATACATCCTATATAGAATTGGGCTATGGGCTATTTTCCAGCATATTCAGTCCTTTTTTGTCATTTCAGAGCCATAAAAGTCCCAAAGACAAAATGACAGAGCCCCACAATTAACAATCAGCCCTGCCAGCTTTTAACTTTATAAAATATGAGCGAATATCCCTGCATTTCGCCTGAAGCACGGCGATCACTTCGTATAATGTTGATATGCACGTAAAGAGAAATGATGGCATAAAAAGTATTACTGCTGTCTGGGTCAACGTTATTATCATGCATATTTTTGGCTCAGAAATGTTGACAGTGTTCGTATTTTTGTTGTGCAGAAACATTAACTGGAGAAGTTCCTCTGGCGACTGGGTTGCAACAGAATCACTTGATCCTGAACACAACCAAGGCAAAGGAGATTATTATGGACTACAAAATGAAGAAGACAGACATTCAGCCAGTTTTTAATCATGGGCACTCTGTGAAGAGAGCCCCTTGACAACCATGTATTGGAATAAGAGGGTATAAAGGTAGGAATTAAATCAGGTGGGTGTTCTTTTTTTAGATTTTGGAGCTGCTGCTACCGAGAGAAAGCCTGGGATGCAAAGTGATGAAGTTTGTAAAACAAAGCACAGTTCATGCACAAGAAATTAGTCCGTGAGGTAAACTTCAAAGCATGGCACAAGAAAAATACAGTAGTAGAGTCTAAAGACATTCAGAGATTTCAACCCAGTAGCACAACATGATATTACAAGAAAAAAAGACAAGAGCAGAAACCAAGGACGAACAGAGATCATACGCAATTGTAAAATGCAGGGACAAATGGCGGTATGAAAATAGTCTGGCATGGATTAAAGAAACTAAAGTGTCTAAGTACAAAAGTGAGCAATGAAGAGTAAAACACTAATATGAGTTAATAAACTAAACACAACACAGACGTGAAGCAAAAAGGTGAGGAAAAAGCACTGAAATGCAAGAGAGAAAAAGGCACTGAAATGCAAGACAGAAGCTTTTTTAATATAACACAGGATGTGAACATTCAATAAGAGAAATCAGCTAGCCTCAGACCTACTAAAAACTGTGTCTCAAAAGACCAAAACAAACAACTTCAAGCATACCAATGCAACAAATCTGGCAGATAACATGAAGCCAGATCATTTAAGCAGTTGTATACCTATTTTATAAAAATACTGAACAGGAAACCAGAACAGCATTTTTAAATAAAGGTTAGATTAGTAATTGTAGTACTTTTAAATGCTAAAAAAATTAAGAGGACCACCAGAAAAAGGGGTTAGGGTTAGATCTTGATTAATGAGATTTTCCAGTTGAAAACTTTACTCATTACAAGTGTGGGTTGAGAAAAAAAAGAATCATGAATGAAATCATCCAAGTAATCTCTTTAGTTTTTACGTATGGAAATAGTTAATCCTAATCTAGGTTGTACTGGTTTCCTGTTCAGTATTTTTATAAAACTGTTATATACAAATGTTTGAATGAGCTAGCTTCATGCTATTTGCCATGGAAATGATCGGTGGCCATCACCTGCAGGACTATTCCTTTGAAGAGGTTGTTTTGCTATTTACCCCTTTGTTCTGTTCCATTTGAACAGCTGCAGGTGAAACTGAATCATAATCACTGTCACTTCTTAACAGACAGATTCATGTCCCAGAGGTGTGACTGACTTTGAGTTACATAGTAATCATTTTATGTTCCCTTTATTTTCCTGAGCAGTGTAACAAGTATGATTTCAATGACTGAAGCTGGATTTCACAAAAGATTTGACATACAAATTTCTAGTTAGAGACACATCAGTTTCTCTGCATCAAATTTGTATGATATGGCATCACAGAGCCAAGAGGGAATTATTTTAAATGGGGATTATTTAAGGATGAGAGAAATCTACAGCACAAATCTTTGTTGTATTTTCATTCAGGCTGAGAACATCTTACAAAACCGAGTTTTACAGCGCTCTCACTCTATTCGAAAATGGTCACAAATATTTTGAGACAAATTGTGTTGTACTTTGTACACTGACAGTCAGCTCATGATAGTCAGTACTAATAAAATAACCTAAGGACTGCCCTTAGGCTGGATCTGAGTAACATATTCTCATACAGTTTCTGGAATGATTAGAAAGCCAATAGAAAACTGTTTACAGTTGAATCTTGCTAAACTTAAGTTGAGTAAAGCAAAGTCCCCTGTGGCAAACAAGACTGACTGAGAGGATGCTGCAGTGAAAAGGAAACAATAAAGTAAAAAAGAGAGCAAATGGGATATAAGTAGAACCAGTGAACAGATCTATGATGCAGATCTGTGTTACACCCAACAGCTTTGCATGACCTAAAATGAAAATGATTAGCAAACAAGCTATAAACAAAGGGAATAATTTTCTAAAAAGGCTTTGAGGGTTTCCCTATGACTCATAATTTGACTAATAATTTGGAGATTAGACGAACAGAATTATTTCTAAACATTTGACACAGGACTGATGAAAAAATAAAAATAAAGACCTTTCTTTCCCTTAAAAGCAACCATGAAAGTGCAGTTGAGCAAGGCACTGAACCCTCAATTGTTCCAGGAATGCAGTTGGCGAGAGGGAAAACGCCATAATGACAGGGCTGCAGTGAGAGTTTAAAACCCTGAGTGGGTGTCACGCTCTCCAGCTTTTAGCTGCTGTAGTTGTTACATCAACTCATTTTATTAAGTCAACATTAGAAAATCAGGTTTGGGGGGAAAGAGGCTCTTCTTGGATAATATACTGTAACCATGAAAGCACATTTTGTTATTCATAACACCACCTTGCCTGATTTTCTTTCTATCATAGTGAAAATGGCAGAGGATGTGAGTGGACTACTGATTTGCCTTCATTTTGCATTTTGAAAGTCACAGCGATTTGTGTTATTACGCCTCTGTCAGGCTGATGGAGGCGGGATTGATGGGGCCGCCGAGCCTTTGCAGAATACGTGTATGAGAATAGAGGTTACAGTCTTTTTCTCATCAACACCTATGACACTGCGATGAGTGGAGGCTTGTAGTTTTGACTGACAACCATACACAGAGGCCTGCCACATACTTACATTTGGATAAGAGGCGGCATGTGACTCTAATTTCTGGAAATCATTGTAATTCATGAAGCATAGCGAGATGTGGTTTTACAATTGTTTGAGGAGCAGAGATGTGAAGGAAGCGGGAGGGCTGAGAGGGAGGGAAAGGGAGAGAAATATGAGGACGGAAAAGTTAGCAAAGGAGTTTCACACTGAGAACAGAGGCAAAAGTAATGAAAAGACAGGCAAAATGGGGTGGAATTGGAAAGTAGGGTGAGCTTGTGTAGTATCAACAGTGTGGCACATAACCTTATCATCTTAGGAGTGCTTATCCTTTATTTTACACAACAGTAAGTAAAGGTCTTGCCAGAGGCTAACAAAAACATGTCCAGTAAAAACAAACAGAAAATGCCCATAAAACCCCTCATATTGTTGAAGTAGAACTTGGATAACCAGTTGACCCTGATGAAAAGAAAGGGTGAAAAATAAACAGGTACTGGGGAAAAAATGTTGTCTGAAAGAGCCGAGAAGTGATGACCAGCACAGCAGTCAGTACCAGGAAGGGAAAATTGGACTTTCAGGGCACTTGGGGGGGGGGACACTGTTCAAGTTATGACTAGATATTTTTTCCTTCATCCTAAAGAAAAGAAAGACAAAATCCAGCCTACAATGTTGGTCACAAAAAGTTATTGATAATTTTGCAGGGCGGCCAATATAGCTCGACCCATTTCAATTTCATTCTGCTCATCTGTTCTAACATCTGTTAAAAAAAAAAACAGCAAAGCGAGACACAAAAATGAGGACTGGTGGAGCCAACTGGTTGATTATGTGCCCCCTCACTCTCCATGTCCCTCCAATTTGTTTACATGTTGGGTCTCGGATGACCTCTATAATTGTGGTGCAGCAAGTGGTAACTTAATCCAAACAGGGAAGCAGAGGTTACACCAGAGGTCAAGACAACATATGGTCGACATGATCCTGTCACACATCTCAGCTCTTTAATCTCTTTGCCTATCTCTCAGTTGAGTTCATTGTTTTTGCCCGGGTGCCAGCATCATGCGGCATCTTCTAAAGCAGACATCAGCGGGTAGTTGATCTAACTCCACAGCCCTCCTTCACCACAACAGCCCACCAGCTGTCATAGTAGACATCTTTCCAGCCATCACACTGAGGTGAGAAAAGGTACAGTCCAACAGAGCTGCTCAGCCACATCTGCAATACATCAAGGCCTCCTAGGAAGTAGGAGGCAGAAGCAAGGGGGGCTTTTTTCTCTCTCCCTCGGCTCAAACTGTGCAGAGATAGTTATTATCAGTGGGAGGAAGTGAGGGAGCACCTTATGAGGCAATGAAGAGTCGAATGAATGCATCTCTTTCGTCCTTTATTCTTTCTTTGCATCCACCCTACAGTGTTTCTCCCTCAATGAGCTTTCCCTTTCACCTTTCCTCCCCATGTGGCTCTTCTTCTTCTCCTTTTGCACCTCACAGACACCAGCAGCGGTAATTCTGACTAATGTGACAAATGAAGTCTTCTAATCTCAACAAAGCGGCTGTTTCCTTCTCGTGTGAATTCATCTGTGTAAAATCAAAGGTTTTATGCAAATTAAGTTTTTATGGGGTTACTTTTCATCCACGTAAGCAGCTACATCAAGTTGTAAGCCGGACAGGTTTGAATTTACTACGTAAACAAGTGTCAGACTTCATGCAGAAATGCAAACCTCCCCAACATTTGCCTGTCGAGATCATATTTATATTTTCTAAATCACACCTCTTCTAACGAAGAAGCATGTTCGGCAGGGAGGTTTAAAATTTTTAATCAGGTGTGCACGGTGTGTGATTCACCTTCTCTGTTAAAAAAAACTCTCATGACCTTAAAGAGCTTAGCGCAACATCACCTCAACATCACAGCAGAGCCTTACTGGATATATGCAAAGCTTTACGCTGTCAGCTGTGCAAACTAGATAAATTGTGCCAGTTAAGGCGGAATCTCCACACATAAAGATGTCAGATTTGGAGAGCTGTGGACTCTGATCAGTCTTGTCCCAACTTCTATCTCCAAAAGTTTCTCACACCTTATATTTCCATTTCTACATCACGTCCTTG
Organism: Craterocephalus amniculus; assembly: GCA_036024015.1. Classification (NCBI taxonomy): domain Eukaryota; kingdom Metazoa; phylum Chordata; class Actinopteri; order Atheriniformes; family Atherinidae; genus Craterocephalus; species Craterocephalus amniculus. Next base: position 3,844 of record JAVQJG010229738.1, on the reverse strand, counting down.
CAAGGAAGTACATTACGGCGTTTTGTATGGGCATGACAGTAAAAGCATTTAAACATTAACAACAATACATCAGAATATATGGGGGCTGTCAGGCTGTGGGCTGTGTATGCTGGGAAGCACATTGCTAAAGCACAGATGTCTTGTAAGTGAGGTTGGGTTCAGTGCAGCAGAAAGACAAAGCGTCACCTTGCAGTATTTATGAACAGTTTTTAGGGGGTGGTGCTGAGTGCTCTCCTTTGTACTCCCCGGTCTACATATCCTGGCCTACATAACCTATGTGTGACAACAAGCAGTCATTGGTTGAGTGCAATCTGCTCTCCAAGGGAAAGTTCTTGTAGTGTTTAATGTGCCAAACAAACAGTTTATTGGCACACAGGTGTAGAGTGAAAGCTGCAACTAATGTCTCGTCACCTACATTACGAATAAACTTGATTCCCTATATTCTAAAAGTAATATCTTGCAATGCAGGTAGAAGCGGTTTTCGAGGTCTTTGCCAGGAAGAATCACGTTGCCAATTTGCCGATTTTGTTGTGCTCAAAGCATTAAAAGTTAACATTTAAAAAAATATATATATATTTTTTTTGCAGGGTGTGTCATTTTGTCTCTTCCTTATATATTTGTGGTATCTTTTTGTGATGAAATTGCATGCTTGAATAAAAAATAAACCAAGAAAAAAAAGATTTTATAACATTTTTCCTTCCCCCCTTTGTTTGACATTTTGCAGGTACTGGCTGGTTCTTCAATTTACCCTTTGAGGCGTCATTGGGCATCAGTGAGGCCCCCTGTGGTGCTGGATGATGCCATCAGGAATGGATGTGGTCTAGATACTACACCGGCCATGCCAGATGCAACTTTGCCACCCGTAGCACCATCTCAACCTTTGGAAATTTAATGGTTCATGTACGACAGGGCAGAACCATCTGGCCCTTTGAAAAATCTTTCCATGTCAGAATGACTTAGGAGGTGATAAACCTGCAAACTAAAAAGAAAATACATGACTTTTCGCATACAATATATTTGATCCAATTTGATCAAATTGTTTTGGGGTTGTGTGGGACTGTTGTATTTTAAATTTCCTAATTATCAATTTCTAATTACATTAGAGGAGACCTGGGGGAGCTCTGTGGTTATTGAAAACCGACCTGTTTTCTTAAACAAGGTAGACAGAGTATTTGTGGATGAAGAGTACCTTCATATGTCATCAAGCATATTAGACATAGATTTTAAAAACAGTACAGAATGGTACAGAAATTTGGTAGTTGTCTGCACAATAATAAGAAATACCATGTTTTCTGAGAATTTACCCTTGAGGAGGAGGATACCTTGAAAATATAACCCTAAAATTGAACTGCGGGGGATCCCACACAACAGACGAGCAGAGAGGGATTCACACCAGTCAAATAGAGCCCATACAACTCCAAAATAGTGCCACAAATGCCTACTTGGTGTTGTGAGCTTGTTGTTGTAAGATGCTGTGGTCTGCTGTCTCAAAGGCAGCAGGACAAGATTCCATGGTTAAAGAAATTGCAAGTAAATGGTAAAATGGACTGTACTTGTACAGCACTTTTCGAGTCAGGTGACCACTCAAAGTGAATACTTAACTATACGTGTCTCATTCACCTATTTACACATACATTCATACAGTACAGCACTTATTTTGGCACATGCTTGGTGCTTTTACACAGATTCATATGAATGTGTATCAAAATTGGAGCTGTTATATTAGCCGAAAATTACCCTACGCAGTAGGATCTAGACCGCGTTTCTTTATTACCGGTGTCACTACTATGTGTTGAAATCAGCAGGAACCACACTAGATTACATACTGGTAAAAATAGCAAGAGCCGACTGCTTGATAGTAGGAAAGAGTACTCTAAACAATCATGGTGGAAGAACATGACAGGGCGAGCCAGAAGGCTTATTTCACATCCTCTAAAAGTGAGATAGGACATGTTGGATAATACCATCAAACTGTTCTTTCCTCAGTTCCTGTGTTTCTGGTTTCTCATTTTTAATGAATGAACATGCTTGTCCTTCGTTAATGAAATATGGATGTGTCTGAGTGGCAAATATGGTCTAGGAAACCTGGGTATATGAAGCTGGTGTAAAAAAAATCATTAAATCAATAGTTCTATCAATAGCACAATCTGTTGAGTGGTTTATTGATCTGTAAATTGATGCATCAGTCAGTAAAGATTTACAAAATAATTTTGAGACTCAAAATAAGTCATTTGACAGGATTCTCTTTCCTGAGCTCATATTCTTGCACAGCATGATGTACAACGTGACACCTCATTGTAAACTGGTGACAGGTACATTGTGTCATACAGCGGATCTGAGACAGCAAGTCACTGTCCTTCTGTCACTCAACGGACACTTGAAAGCGGGGTGTTCAGATGTGCACTGGGCTGTGATGTGAGCTGTAACACTAGCTCAGATGTGCAACACTCACGTCATACACAGAACGTCTGGGTGGTCTGGGAGAAAGAAGGAAACCAAGAGAGGCAGAGAGAGAGCCGCGTATCTGAAGGTTGAAACCTTAGAAGGGCATCTCTAATGTTTTCCATTAAGGTAACGGAGATGTGAAGGCAGAGATGTTTGACCAGATAAGAAAAGAAAGACACATAAATGGAAATGGACCACTGTTCTTCTTTTTTCCCTCTCTTTCTCTCTTCCTTCCCCCCCTCCTCCATAACCTCAGGCTAGCATGACTTTACTTTTACTTCAAATACTTATCTTGCGGCAGCATTTCCGTGTAAGGTTTGCTTTTAATATAAAGATACATTACTGCCAATACAGGAAAGAAAATCTGCAACGCATAATGCATTATGTACACTGTGTCCTGATTTAATTTATACAACCCAAAGTTGTGTTGCAGCACAAATAAAAGTGGAAAGCCATTACCAATGATGTAACAAAATGGAGAATTCTTAAAGGTAAGACGGTTTAGTAAATGTCAGGTAGCATTCAAACGAATCAAACACCCAAACCAGGAAGCCTTTGTGTTATGTGGCACACATCTCAGGGGAGTGCCTGTTATTTACACCCTCTCATCTTGTCTAGGCTGGTGCTATGTGGAAACATCACATTTTCACTTTGTTGTAGATCAGCTTAAGACTGCTTTAACTGTCAGCCGCAGCCCTTTAATTCCCAGAAGGCCCATTTTGTTTGCAGTAGCCATTAGCTGAGGAGAAGGTCTCTGTCGGTTACTCCGCTTATTTAGCAGCCCTTTGTTTGTTTTTCCCTTGTTGGTTCATATTTAATCGCTGTGTGCCTTACTTGTCATTGATGCGCTATTCCATTTTCACTTGCTTTTCAGTGGGCAAGTTTTTTGGGTGGAATGATCGCTCCAAAGGACGGTCTAATCATATGCTCGGCAGCTGTCAGAAGCTTTAATCGCCTTTGTCAGCCGTGTCTCTGAGTTCAGGGAAGGGCCGACGTCCCTGCATCATACTCCTGCTGTGTTCATACTGAAGATCCAAAAACTTTGAAAATAAAGGGAGAACGCAGAAGCTTGGGGCTTTGATCTGACCATAAGTTGCCAATTTCTGTTGCTGCACACACTACTAGACCATGGTAAAGCCAGCGGTTTGACCAAAACGGAGCCCTTGAAAAGGTGCCAACAGAAAAATGTGTCATAGACTTTCACTGGTCAATTGACTCTCAGGGTCAGTGTTTTTAGTCATCCTGTTGAAGTATTCTCTGGCAAGAAGTGTTCAATTCAATTCAATTCAATTCAATTCAATTCAATTCAATTCAATTCAATTCAATTCAATTCAATTCAATTCAATTCAACTTTATCTGTATAGCGCCAATTCATAAGAAAGTCATCTCAATGTGATTA
>JAVQJG010229722.1:0-30242 GCA_036024015.1 Craterocephalus amniculus | reverse complement strand
AGTTGGAGCACACCCTCCGGTCCCCCTTCTTAAAAAGAGGGACCACCACCCCGGTCTGCCAATCCAGAGGCACTGTCCCCGATGTCCACGTGATGCCGTAGAGGCGTGTCAGCCAAGACAGCCCCACGGCATCCAGAGCCAAAGACTGGACTTCTTTCATTTAAATGCAGTCATAGATTTTCATTTGTTACATCCTGCATGCAAAGGAGATGCTGAGCAACCCAACAGCAGAATGTGACAGTCGTGTCCTTCCCTCTGACAGCACGGCTCTATTTTTATAGAAGATTTGGACATTGTGAGGCTATAATGTAAAAATCTCCAGGAGAAAGAGCTGAAAATACAGCTTGTTCCAACATTTCCCTTTGGGGAAACTAACTTTAAAAATTCCTCTGCAGACTTCCCTGTCTGGTATCAGATTCCTCCTCTTTCATGTTAGCGGTTCTTAAATGTTCTAGAAACTTTATACGACTGCGGAGAACCTTGGAGCACTTAGAGGCATCAGGAGATGAGGTTTTAGAAGAGAGGTTAGGATGAAATGAAAGCAGCCAAATGATAATAGAGCGCATGGCAGGGACGGAGATGATTAATACCATTCTCCTCTCCCATTTGCTGTTCATTAACTCACTGTCTGCCATAATGGCCTGAGCTCAAATGAAAGGGGAGGGTAGAGAAGTTCAGGTTGGGCTTCATTAGAACGAAGAAAGATGAAGTGAGAGCTCAGGTGGAGGTGGGATGGAGGGAGGCAAGGAAAGAGTGCTGATTAGTGCAGCAGTTATCTACATCTTAATCAAGTCGAGTATTGCTCTCCTGCCCTGAAGAGGCCGCACGGTGACAAAAAACGGCACAATTAAACACAACAGTCTATCCACTGGAACCTTCTAGAGCAGCAGCTGCTGGATTTTATTGTCCACTCTCATCTATCTGAATAATTATTAAAGCTGACATGCATAGTAAAGTAATTCTGCTAGCAAAAAGAGCTTGTTAGAGCCAGAACCGACTGTCAGAGCCTAAACAGCCATAAGCAGCTCGGTCTCCGATTCCATTTTAACATAGTTCGCTCCCCACAAAGCTGAGAAGCACCTCCAGGGAGCAGCCAGAGTCAGGTGGTCCAGATAAAGAGGAAAGAGGGCAGATAACACCTGAGTGGATGTGTGCTTCGACAGGCGTAACACGTAGCATTTCAGTAAAAAACACTGGCAGAGATAAAAGCATGAGGCTTTATGAATCCTGCTCTGCTCGTGGGCAAAGACTGACAAAGATGGACACACACAATTGGATTTGGAGAGGTGCTTCAGTGTATTTCAATCTGCACCACTGATAACCTTTTAAAATGGGAAACTATTGAACTGATGGAGAGGATGGAAAAAAATCCATGATAGAAAAATACAGGGACCCTCATGGGATTGGGTAATTATTCAGAAAACATTAGAAACAGTGAAGCGTGTGTAAATAAACAAGGATGAGAAGAGAGAATATGATTATTCTTTCGTAGTTTTTTATGTTTGAACAAAGTATCTGTGAAACGAAATGTTCCTAACCCATTCTTTAAGACCTACAGAAGAATTACCAGAGGAAATGTGCAGCAGAGGAACGTACCGATACCTCTCCTCGGCCTGAACCTGTGTCCATACTTTATATTATAAATGGGAACGTCATTATTTTTAGCAGTACAGCAGCGTTCATATTTAATACCCTTCTGACACTATGTCAGTCCCTTAAGTGCATCTCTACAGTTCCAATAGCGTTGCTAGATGCATCATTATGTCATCAGCATAGCTAAATGCAACTCTATAGGACAGGATGGGTTTGGAAGGATACTGAGTGGGAGGTGGATGACTTTAAGGTCATTTTTCACCATGAAACATTTAGAAATGTTCATCTTTAGACAGCTGTACATCTGCCATGCAGGAAATGTTGTTCAATAATACATTTGATAAATATTTGGTCATCACGAGAGGTGAATGTAGAAATTTCTACGGAAACAATGTCTGAAAAGTGCCTGATGTTTATTACAAAATAACTATAAATGTAATTTATCAATATAGATTTATTTTTCTTCCTTTTACTGATATGCCTTAGTTATAAATCGAAAATGTATTAAGGACATGTCCGGTCGAAATTATGATCGAGGACAAACCTGGACTTTTTCACTATTTTTTAGGTTACATAAATAAATGAACTCATGAAAAGTCAAACCACATCAGAGATGGCTTTTTGTATTATTCATCAGTGGTCATGTCACACTTTAGCTCGAGCTAATTCACTGACCTTTTCCAGACTCATTCCTTTAATTGGCCAGTCGATTTTGAAAATGAACTACAGCTCTCATGTTGTGTTTTATGTCTGAACAAAGACTTTAATCTCTGACTTTTCTTATCATGGCAGGAAAAACTGCTTTAGTAGCTTATAATAGCTGGATTGTGTAGATGTTGCACAGTTTCAGCCAGGTAACATTCAAACTTCAAACCCAACTTTACAGTATATGTCTGCCTTTTTTGGACAGCATAACTCAGCCAACCAATAAGAAGTCTGATCCCCAGCTCACCCGGTTCTTTGCCAGGATGGTGAACCCCATATTTCCCATCCTATTCATCTGCTTGTCCATGCACTGTAGAGCATGCTCAATATATAAACTTACAAACGTAGCAGAAGAAATTTGCTGTTTACATTGTGAGCTGCGGAAAAACATGGAAGGGTTGAAAGAAGAAAGAAAGACAGAAAGAAAAATGTACACTTCTATTAGCAGCAGAATAGGGGCTGTAAGCACTCCCTGGATGGTTTGGTCTGCCGTGGCTTCCATAGTGTCATGGATCTCATCCAGGAAATGCCAGACGCTACTGTCAAAGCTGTAAAAACATACTAAATGAAGTTATTTTGAGAAAATTATGGATGCTACCCACTCAGGACACTTGGATTACATTGGACGAGCAGTATGGAAGAATATTGCCAAATTTTTGGGGGCTTTTATGGACTTTTTTGCTTGGGCACCGTTCAGCATCACTGTAATGGAAGTGATGCAGAATGAAAACCTCTCCACATCTCCAGCTGCATGATAAATCTAAAAAAAGTGTTCCAGAGTGTTAATTAGCATGAGGGTGAGTAGAAAATGAAGGCACATCATTCTGAGGGTGACAGCTTGTTTATTCCTTCATCAATTTAAAAACAATATGTTTGAAGTATGATCATTCTGTCTATACTGTCAGTAGCCAGCGCTCAGAGATCTCTCAGTATGTTTGCAGAATCAGGTGCTAAGCTAACATCTACCCACAATAAAGGCCACAGAAGAACATGTCTTGTTGTGGACTTGGCCACTATCTCCTCAAACAGAATATTTGTGTTGTTCCGCATTGCTACAAAAAAAGCCTGTCTTCAAAATATCCAGTGCAGATGAAATGTAATTCAAAATTACATTACAATGGTTTAATCGTGGAAAGGCTTTAAGATCACTAACATGCTTTATCTTCTAAAGTAGCCTAGATAGTAGTAAGCTATTAAATAATCTTTAGATTTTTTTGATTTTACCTTTATTTAACCAGCCGAGTCCCACTGAGATACTCTTTCTTTTACAGGGAAGCCCTGGCCAAGATGGCAGGTGTCCCACACATGTGGCGGACCGTCTCAGCATGGGCAGGACGCTACAGCCCTTTTATGCTATAACACGGTGCAACATGGATGTTTTTTTGCTGCAAAAAAAGGGAAAAAGTAAACCCCATCAGAAACATTTTTGAGATTGACATTGTTTTAGATGGTATAATTGTTCTGTGCATTGCAGTGAGCTTCGTTCCAAGACAGAATTCTTTTCTTATTTTCCAAACAAAGAACTGCTGGTGACCAAAGGGACACTTGCAGCTGAATATGTTGTTTATATTATATATTCCAGCATGGGGAATACATCTTTCTCTAGCTGCCAGCCCACCTACAGTGGTCTTATGCAAGCTTGAACCTCAATGTTCTGATGCATACTTGCTTCAAAGAATGTGGCCAAAATGATTGATACTGGATTGATACTGCACTACTGTCTTAGTTGGCTGGGGTCCAGCACAGCAGCCTTTTTTGCTGTGGCGGGGCCCCTGGGCTGCCTGGATGTGGGTGGCTCCGGTGATGGTGCCTTCTGTAAACATGAGTGAGCCGGTCCCCGGTGTCGATGGATTACCAAGATATCGCTTCCTCATAGCAGCGTCAAGCCAGATTCAAATTTTATTAAATTCATTTAAGAGACAGAAACTTGGGATTTTATTTTCCGTTTAGAATAGGAGGGAAAAAGGGATGTCAAGTTTTTTGAGGGTAAATATGTGTGTGTAGGTAGAGGGTGGGGTGCTTGTGTAACTGAATGAGAGGAAGATTGCAATAAAGCTTGTGTTTTTATAATGTAATGTGTGAAGGCTTTTATGTACTGAATCAGTTTTTATTATGTAAATCACTTTGTGTTGCCAAAATGCAAGAATAGTGCTTTATAAATAAATAAAGTTTGAAGTTAATGGGAGGACACAGTGCTTGTACTCTAAAAGAGTCAATTCTACCGGTTGCATTGTATTTCCATGCTTTTTTCCACTGACAACAAACATCTCATGTTGAAAAAGGACTTTCCCAACGAGGAAGAAGTACTGATCATTTTACTTTAACTCTTGAAATAAAAAAGATGTCGCCATCAGAGGTGGTATGTGCGTCTGATGTGCACATGCAAGCAGTATGTGGCCCATTGACCAAAATCGCTAAATGAGCACCTCTAGCTCATATTACAACTTGCACACATGATATGTTACCTCATGCAGTAATGCCAGCACAAGTGGCCTACGTGCCAAACGTACACTCGGAATGCATGGCAGCCATGATATGTACTCTGACACATTGCGAGCAGCAAGTATATCCCAGCCCTTAGCTTGAGGTGTGGACACAGAAATATACATTAGGCATTGATTACTAGTTGTGCTGATTTTTAAAAAGTAGCTTCTGCTTCAGCTGCCAGCGCTCAGTGAAAGTGATACAGCTAACAGTTAGCTGACTAGTTTAGACATTTAATCCATTTTACTCTTGGTAAACAGTGACTGTCAATGAAAACTCTTGTCCCCAGGGGGTTGGGTGACAGTCACTCTTCCTAGGAATGTGCTCCTATGGACGAAGACTTTTGATGGTATTCCTTTCACTGCCCATGTCCATTAATTTTCCTCCTTCATTCATTCATTTACTTTACCACTTACTCCAATTCAGGGTCGCGGGGGACTGAAGCCTATCCCAGCATTTACCAGGTGAGAGGCAGAATATACCCTGGACAGGTCGCCAGTCCATCGCAGGGCCAAAACAGAGACAAACAACAACTCACACACACATTTCTTCCTCTTTCAGCCCTGCTTCTGCTCGGTCATCTTGATTTTGCTTTTCGGGGTCATTTATATCTATCACTCCTGCCTTGTTCTGTCGTTTGTCAGCCACCACCATTTCTGGTTGGCTAGCCAACATGAGTCCATCATTCTGGCTCTAGAAGTTCCACATAAGCTCAATTTCTGCCGCTCTTCACCACCTCCAACAGCATCTGCTTACCCCTCCAGCCAAACGTTTGGTGGGGTAGACCCCAACCTCACTCGTCAGCTGCAGTTCCCGTTCCAGTGTAGCCATGAGCAGCACTTCTTTACTGTCTTTTCAGGCCAGACTGCAGTCTGTCAGTGATACATACCTGGAGGGGATTTATCTTTCCATGATGGTTCCACCTCCTCTCCTCCCATGCTGAGTTTGAGCTACCTGAGGCAACCACCAGCTCATCAAAAACCTCACCTGGGTTTTTTTTATTTACCCGTAGATTGTGGCTCTGAGGGTCTGGAAGCCTAGTCCTCTGTGTTTCAGCTTGGTGTTCAGGGTGCTAGAGTTTGGGGGGAAAACGCTCCGATCCTCCAACTTTCAAAAGTTTTAAAAAGTATACAGAGGGCATGATAAGAGTTGGAGATATTTAATAAATCTAGTTTCCTTGTGCATTGAAAAACATCCAATGATTTAAAGTAAGACATAAACTCAGAAGGCGTAAATGGACGCATGTTTTGAAGTGGATTTTCCCGCCAATATGACATCAAATACAAAGAATCCTATGGTGTCCAGTAAAGGATATGCACGTGAATAGTCTGTTTTTAAATTAACAAAACTATGGTTTTCTACCAATGGCAGTAATTTAGAGGAGAGGAAGATCTGAGAACGGATACTGAATCATACCATCACTGTCAATATCATTAATTTGATCTGGATGTTAATTAGTTTCAGTTGATTTGCCACGCATTCACTTACTGTCACACTCGCTGTTGTTTCTGGGGACCACTCCACCGTTTCCAGGTTTCTGTCGGTGAGTTGTATTCTGACTGATTTAAGCGGAGCGATGCACAAAGACAGATGGGGAATTACTTATTTGATCAATTAAAAAATTGGCTCTAATATAACTGCAGAAGATTGGCTCAGCGCATCAGGTCTTTATCCTCATATGGTAATATCTGACAGTAGTGGATGCAGAATGGTCCAAAGGAAGGATTTTTCTGACCATTAACAAAATGCATTCATTTCCACTGCAATGACAGGAGTGCTGATACTAAACAATTCATTTTATCTATACTCCACTAAAGGATGCCATAAAGAAAATGTCAGATGGTTTAGCCAAATTACAAATTAATATAAACAGTGTAGAAAATTTACATGTTTAAACAGCATATTAATTTGTTGCCTGGGAAGAAGAAACAAAGGGAAGATTTCTTTATTTCTTACATCATATATTTGGCATTTCAGCTTCCTCCACAGCAGTAGTAATGCATCTGGGGAATGAGACTCAGTGCAGGCTTATATGTTTCATAATACAAACTGTTCTACAAATACTAAGAGCAAGACTCAAACAAAAACAGGCACCATTGGAAAAAAATGACTCCCTATTATGTATCTCTATCTACTGAGGGTAGACCCATATAAACAGGACTATCATTGCCCATCATCATTAGACTCCAGAGACCTTAATGAAATGACTGATGAGAACTTGGGACCATGGAGCCATGAAACGAGGGAGAAAAAAGTGAATGTGTGAAGGCTGCAGAGAAGTGATGGAGCAGGTGGACTCTCATCCATCCAGCCTCTGCTGACAAATATATAGGTGGCCTCAAGATGGCTGTCAGCCACTGTGATGGATGAGAGATAAGTAGTGAAAAGCATGTAGATTGAAAAGGCAGTTATGCAAGTTGAATATAAAGGTGTCACAATAAAACTTGAGGCTGCCTAGAAATGCTGTGATGTCAAATGAGTCCACTGCTTCCAGGTTCCATCCTGGTAAACGTGCAGCCAAATGGAGGTTACATCAACTGATTGAATAAGAAACAATGAGAACATTGCAGAGTTAGAGCTACTTATATCCAAAGAAAATGTTTCAGATTAGGACAATAGGGTCATAGCCTACAATAAAGACGACTTCCTGTTGTCTTTATTGTATGGTAGTCAAATCCTCTTGAGTTATAGAAGTGTCTGAAAATGATTCTGCTCTGTCTGAGCCTCAAATATATTTACATCGGATCTGCGTTGTCTTTCACTACCCGCAGTTGCGTGTAATATTCACACTCTCACAGCTGGTCTGAGTCATGGACAGAGTAACTGAGGGCCTTTTCACATGGCGTGCTCGGGCCCGGGTCCGAGCACGCCATGTCCACAAATTTTGTCCACAAATTTGAATTTTGAAGAGAGTATATACAATAGGCTATTGTCCAGGAGTGAGGAGCAATGGGTACAAATGGTTGCATTTGTCACTGTATTTAGTCTATCACCAAATGGTTACTGTTGGACGTGACCACAGCATACACACCCACAACGCCAAGAATTGTGTTGGGTCCCATAAGATCTCAGTCTCAATGGGCTCTAGTCTACAGACACTGTGGTCAGGGGTAAGAACAATCTTTTTTTTATTGTCGTGTGAAGGCTTTTTTTATTTAATATCCGCAAATTGTTTTTATGCAAAGCACTTTGTGTTGCCCTTTATGAATATAGTTTGATTGGATTTAGGCTACTGTGCTCTCAGACATGCAGAGTGTGATGATGGGGAGGGAGGTGGGCCCTTATTAAACTTCATTAGTTAAGCCCCGAGGCAACTTTGAGACAATTATAAGACTTTATTATGTGTGGAGTCCAGAGAAAGAAAAGCTCCTGAGAAGTTGTGTTAGATTTTATAAGTCGAGTAGACATTCCAATAAGGGTATGGATGGTGAACTGCAATGGCACATTAAGGTCTAATGTCAATTCTCCCCCTTAGCCCTACCCCATAGCCCTTTAAACAGATTGTGAAAGCAAAGGACTATGTTTTCAGCCCTATGAATGGAGACAAATTTCTCGCTAAGTAACCTGCACCGTATCAGGAGACTGGTTGGTTCGTGGCTCGCTGTTTACTGACACACGCATCACACACTGCTCACAATACAACAGAAAAATGAGCCATAACTTCCTGCTTTGAGATCACAGAAATAAAAATTACATATATCAGTATAATACACATAATGCCACCTAATTAAAACCTTCATGCAAAACATTGCTACTTCTATCTATAGACATGTAGGGAGGTCCAATGGCACATTTTGCTGTCATGGGTAAACATTTTTAACATTATTTACGAAAAGGCAACTTTTTTAGTCTTTCAGCACCATGTTTATTTCCTGCATGAAAGCGTAAAACTCCACCTACTCCTTTGCCATGAAATCTGCATCGAAAAACCCTCCACTGAAAAGGGTATTCAACAATAGCTTTTCCCCTTGCTCCGAAAGAGAGTCGAGACAGCCCTTTGTCTCTCATGAATGCGGAAAACAGAGGGGAAGGGCTAAGGGGGAGAATTGAGATTTGGCCTAATAGGTTCTAACACTACAGTAGACTAAGGAAGTTGACCCCCACCCCAAGGACAAAAACATAGAGGAAACAGTGAAATCTATACTTGCTTTGGTCAATATTAAATGAAAGGTTTCTTCATCAGTCCAGTTTCTAAGTTGTTCCATCATTGACGAGTTCAATCCACAGCTGGTGTTGCAACTGTTTCAGTTGCTCGGCAGAACTGGGTAGATTGATATCTACGATGCATGAATATCTGTCTGGCTTTCTTCTTGTATCTGACAGGAAGTTGTCTGTCCCAGGTCTGTCCCAGCTGTCTTCCAGCCCCTTCTCAGAAACAACATCCATGCTGTGCTTTTCCATCCTGGTGTTGGTGAAGGACTGTCGTTGTGATGAGCTCATTAGTGTTCGCGCTCTAATTACAGACTTGCATATCAAGTTCTGAGAAGTCTGGTAACCTTTGTTAGGTTAAATAATTAGTCTTCATCAATAAAGACTCTTATAGACTCCCTGTCGACAGCAGTCTGATGTGGTCAGAGTGGAGGTTTATTTCACCCTGGTAGTATCTGGTGGAATCATCCTCCTAGAAGTGGTGGCCTGGTTAGAGGGGAAACTATTCTTTTTTGACTGGGAGTGACGCTTTCTTTGCTTGATGTAAAATAAGTTATTGAAAGGAGTTTTTTTCATACTTTCAAGTTAATTATACTATTTGTGTTGCATAATAGAATTACTTGTATTGGATATGAATGGTTTCATCCTAATCTGGTTTCATGGGTATGATTAAATTCCTCTGATCTCATATTTTTCATTTAATTTCATAATATCAGATCAATATCATGTCAAACAGCAAGTTGGGACTCAAAGAATGAGGTAATAAATCAAATTCTAAGTTGATAAAATGAACTTTTTGTAAAGTGAAACTTTACTTTTGACATCAGCCCAACATTCTCAGGTAAACGACATCTCAGATACTTTATTTTCTCGTTAAACACTGAATTTCTTTTGTCTGAAAGATGGCGCTGTTGTTGTTTGTGACCACATTAACCTGCTCAAATACAAAACAATATGTGTTTACATGGAGAAATATTTCATCTGTCCAACAGAAATCAATCTGGACAGACTCCAGTTGACATGCTTACATGGACGCTAGATAAAATTATCCAGTCCATTATGTGTTTATATGATTGACAGATTCAATACATTCCAACCCTTTTTGGACATGTGCAGTACTGGTAGTTCAGGAAAAAGGGAGTTCTTGTTTTTTTTAAAACTTTTGACAGTCAAAAAGCTATATAATCCTGAAACTCTTTCAATTTCCAACAAAATGTCATATCCGCCACATTCTCGTTTGTTTCTGCTGCCACCATTGTTCATGTTTTCCTTGAACCCATTATATCTCATAACCCCCACATAGTTCAAGCATGTGTAGAAACAACATCCACCCAGAACCAATTGGAATGAGTGTTTACATGGTTATTTTTTCCCTATGATCCAATTGTGAAAGGTTAAAACGACCCCTCTCAAACGGATCAGAATTTTTTTTCTGATCAAGGCTGGTCGGATCAGCTGAGGTGTTGTTATGAAACATTTCTATTCAGATTGGACTGTTGATCGGATCAAAAGTGCTCCATGTAAACACAGCTAATGATCTACAGAGCACCCCATAATAAAACATCTCAAAGATCACAAAGTTTAGAGATTTCAGAAAATAAACAAATCTACAACAGTTTGAAGGCTGAGCTGAAGGAGAAATATCTTTGATCCTTTTTTCCTGTGAATGGCATGAAAGAGTTTTTTTTTACCCCCATCACACTGAACCCCATGTGAGCATACAAACTCAGAACCACGAGCAGGCCCAAATCCATTTTCAAGATGCTGAGTATTGTCAAGCTGTGTATAGTAGCAAGGATACTGTTAATGGCCATTGCTTCCTTTTTTACTTGCTCCTAACAAAGAAAATTCAAATAAAAAAATAAGTAATTGCTGAGCTGCTTCTAATTTGCTAAATTTATGTTAAAATCTGTCAAATATGTTGGTCTATGGTGGAAGATGAGGAGAAAGTGAATAAAATGCATGCCACTTAGAATTAGTATTTACTGGGATTTTCACCCACAACTATCTCTAGGGTTTATGAGAATGGTCTGAAAGAGAGGAAATATTAAGTGAGCAGCAGTTGTCTGGGCCAAAGAAAAGTACAATAAAGTGGCTAATGAGTATCTTCCTCATATAAAATCATATTTTATTGATATCATTTATTCATTTATTTGATTTATCATAAAGGATGCCTCAGAAATTGAAAACAGACAGACCAAAATGTTGTCTTTTGTGAGATTGAGAAAGACGCTAAGATGAAGTTAACAGGATGAAAGTTTCAACATCAATCATTATCAGCTTGGTGGCATGGGTCTACAGTTTGTTTATCCGCTTATGTCTCTTCTGTCTCCCCCTGCTGTGTGTGCATGTGTGTATGTGTGTGTGTGTGTGAATGCACGTGTGTTTGTGCTAAGTTGGGTGCTGTGGTGGCTGTTTACATCAGTCTGCTGAATCTGGAACCCTGGTCTCACTAGTACTCAGCACCAGGTTGTCTGTCCTGCCTTTAGAGGAGTGCTGGAAATCTAATCCCAGATATTCATGTCTTTCCCTGTGTTGCCTGGACTCACTGATCCTCTTGCTCTGTGGAAAACCCTACACCTACAAGCTCACTGTCAACTTCTGTGGAACCATTTAGGTCCTGAAGCCAACACCCCGAACACTGGCATAAAAATTTACAGGGACAACTGTGTGTATAAAGGCCCATTTATGCTCCCTGACGGACATAGATAGGGACGTCCGTCCCAAACGTCTTCATGCCTCGCTGTCTTCATACTTACATGCGTTGTTTATGTTGCTACGACTAACCTCCGCTAAGGGGCAGTGCTGAGTTCATTGTTAACTAACAACGTTAGTTTCAGACATCGGTCGGCGGCACTAACCACCAACACTCCCTGAACACTTATAGAGCCTTATCTCAAAAGCTTGTGCATCTTCTGATGCTTTCGTTCTTGTCTTTATTCTTCTTCTACGGTTTGTCTCTTCCCATTTATTTTCTTCGTCTTCTCTGGGTTGTTTCGGCTCCACTATGCGCAACACTGCCACCTCGGTTTCTGGTTTCTTACTTCGTCTTCTGCATCGAATGACAGATGCACAAGGAGACTGAAAACGCACCAAATACGCACATAATTGACGCAGAAGACGGATAAAACCTTCTGTGCGTCTGCCTATCTGTCATCTGTGTCGAGCATAAATGGGCCTTAGAGATAACTATAAATCTAAGCAAACTAAAATAGCCTGTGGAGTTCCCCAATTCTCCATTCTGGGGCCCCTTTTGTTCAACATCTACATGCTCCCACTCGTTCACATTATAAAAAACAACTGAACATGTTACCATGTACGCTGATGACACACAGATCTACGTTGCCATCTTACCAGGATACTACAGTCTGATGCGATCACTGATCAGATGCATTGATCAGATTAGAGACTGGATGTGTCACATCCTGGGTGTAGTCCTGGACTCAGACCTGAACTTCAGTAGTCACATTAAGATAGTTGTAAAGTCAGCCTGTTACCACTTAAAGGACATCTGGAGGATTAAATTACTGATGTCTCCAGAGGATTTAGAAAAACTAGTCCATCATTTATCTTCAGAAGGTTAGACTGTAACACTGTCCTTACATGTACCTCTAAAAAGTCCATCAGACAGCAACAGATAATCCAGAATGCTGCTACTTCAGTCCCCACTAAGACCATCATATAACACCAGTCCTCACTGCAACCAGGAAAATGAATCATATAACAGCAGTGACTTCACACTGACTTCATAATCCTGCTGCTAGTTTACAAAGTACTGAATGGCTTATTCAGGAACCAGATCCCTCAGGTCATCAGGGTCAGGCCTACTGGCAGTTTCCAGAGTCAGAACTAAACCTGGAGAGACAGCGTTCAGATTTTATGCTACTTACATGTGGAACAAACTCCCAGAAAGCACCAGGTCTGCTGAAACTCTCAAATCAGAGTTAAAATTTTTCTGTTTTCTGTACTTATTTTTAATCAAAACAACTGATAATTAACTTTTATTTCTCTGACTCTATCTCATTTCATTTTTTATTTTTCTGTCCTTTTTAATGCTTTTCATGTTTTATGTGAAACACTTTGATTGTCCTATACATGAATTGGAAATTTGCCTTGCCTTCCCTTGCACAAAAATGTCGATAAACCAGTTTGAACCTTACCATCTACTTTTAGTCTGCTGTCTTGGTCCAGAACCAAACCTTGTGACACCCGGGTCAAAAAGGGGACTCTCTGTCAGTAATGATGTTTTTCATGACTTTAGGTCCCTCTTGTCTGCTGCGGATTATTTCTACAGCTTTTGATCATTTTGTAAGAACATTTGGAAATCAGCCTAATGAGTGATGCTACACAAACCATGTCCTATACCCATGACTCAATCCTGAACTCGGCACAAGATTTTACATCATCCATCCATGGAGCTAGAGGATCCATTGGTGGGAGGAAAAGGAGGGCAGGTTGTTGGGTTGTATGCTTCTATTTACAGAAAGAAAAATAAATGCCATTAAAGCCAATTATTCAGCAAAGATAGAGGTAGTCACGCTGTGCCGAGTCACAGTCCTTCTGTCTGCGTGACCAAGCTGTGGGAGTGCAGATCCACAGTAAAACTGCAGTCTGACCCACTTCCCTGTGAATCATCTCGCCACATCTCGCTGTGTACATTTAACACTCTCTATGCACTCCCTTACCATCCCTCTCTGCCACGGCAACGCACCAGCAGCACATTCAGATAACACACACTCATCATGTGTGATAGAGCCAACCAGGCCAAGAAAACAAGGACGGATGGAATAGGCCCCTTAAAGCTGAGAGCTAACCTCAGGAGGAAAAACAGACAACATTACTGAGCAACAACATGCAAACAAACTATTCATAACGCTCCCAAAACCCCCATTAGTTACTCATTCATGGACTTTTACTAAAATGGAATAATAAACAAAGCAGGAGCCGGTGACTCTCACTTCAAACAAAAGAATCAAAAATGAAACAAGGATCCATTGTAAGACAGAATATTTCCTTTTGTAGAAAAAAAGGGAGGTTTCCAACACTCTGATGTCATTAGAAGGCACACATAGCCACTTTCAGACTGATGGAAACGTCTCCACTACTGGGTTTCATATGTGACTATATCACAGCTGTTGTTCCCGCTCACAAACAAAATATCTGATCATAACTCAGCTAACCAGAGACTCTGGTCCCATACGGATGCGTCCCAATTTTCCTCAGCTAAATAATAATAACAGTGAAACAGAAAAAGATGAACATCCGAAGATTAGAGTCCAGCTTCCGCCGTCAAAGGAAACAACAAATGGAGCCAGAAATCCCGCCGCCACTGCAGACTCTGTTCTAACAGCCATATCGAAGCAGGAACCAAATCAGCCTTTCACATCTAGAGTTAGAGGACTGATGGCGGAGTATCATTTAGAAAAATGTCTTCATGTTTGTTTTCAGTTGCCATGACAACTATAATTCCCCAAGAGATGACTAATCCAGAAAGCTGCTGTTCACTAAGAGTTCTTACATCTCCACACTGTAAAAAAACAGATTTTAAAATGTTTCTGCTGGTGTACAAGCATCCGGGTGGTTCCGTCCAGAGTGTAGATCAGATCTGCTGAAGTTAACGAAACTTCTGACATCATCTGGGGCAAGTTTGCTTTCCATCCTGTAGTTCTGATCCTGATTTCTGGAATAAAACCAAAAACCTGAAGTCTGATTAAAAGCTGAGTTCTCATAAAAAAAACAATTCGCCTTGAGAATCATGCTACTGTATATAAAGTAGCTCATTGATCAGTTAATCAATATATTTATGTAGATCGTAGGCCTTTTGGAATAAGCAAGAAGTCTTTTAATCACAAGGTATGAAAAAATAAGTGCAATAAGTTTGTTGGTCGCAAAAAATTGAATTATCTCCTTTACTTGCAGAGTGATCTCTCATGTCATACTTGACCACTGCACGGTCTCATTCGCCTCCACAGAGTGTAGTGTGGTGTATTTTTGTTGCTACTTTTTTGTTTACAGAGGTACTAACTGGCAGTTTTGCTGAGTGTCCGTGTCTGATCCCCATGTTTAATATTTTTTTGTCGGGCCATTTTATTTACAGAGACTTCATTATCTATCATATTTATTATTTTTTGTTTGCGTCTGGTTTTCATTCATTATAAATGAGCCAGTTGCTATTTTTTCTGTGTAGGTTTTATTGAACTATTTAAAATTTCTCCCACTTCCAGTGAAAATGTTTTTACAAATGAATGTTTATTTATCTTTGAGAGAGTTTGCTCTCATCATTATGGCATAATCAATAAATTAGCTGAGACAATTAATCATACAGCAAAACTTGTTAATGTGACAGGCCTAGCAAACCAGTGTACTGTCACAGCTTTACTATTAACCCTGCTTAAGCACAGCTCTGTCAAACACAAACAACGAAACATTCCTGCTCCTCTGGTGTAGCTCTACGTTCCTGCTGAGACTGGGCTGTGAATTCAAACATTAATAAACAGAGATCCACAGCAAAGCCTCCTCCGACGACCTGCCTACCGTATCTCTCTCCACCTCCCCTCCTCCTCCACTGCCTCTGTTGCACAGTTTATTATTGAGATTCAGATGGATATTCCCTGGATGCTGGCTCCAACAGCACCACTCCACATGCTGGAGACTGGAGAGGAATCCCAAAGCGTCCACGCGCAGGGGTCTCAGAGGAAATTACAGCAAGTGGGAGCGGGCCTCAGTCAGCTGATGCCACCTCTGCATGCACGGGGCGTGCTACTTTTCGTAACGCTACATCAAGCTAACAGATTCAGCCAAACTAAACTTGTGTCTTCATTTAAACTATATTTTGCATCATGGAATATTTTCATGTTTCATTGCCTCTGCAGCTGACGTCAGCTTTTGTTAACAGCTTTATCGCGACATTGACTTGTAGCTGTACAGCAGCAAGCGTAAGTGCATGACAAGAGTCCAAGTGCCACGCATTCATAAGCGCAAGCACTTTTGGCTCAACAGTTATTTCTGAGGATGGGAAAAAATGGGGGGATGGGAATCGTTAAACAATCCAGTGCCTTTTTCTCTCTGGTCTTAGTGTTGAAGAATTTGGCATCCTCTGGTGATCCTCTTGGCCGCAAGCGTCCGTGCTATAAAGTCGTCATACATGATAGTTTTTCTTTTTTTTTTTTTCATTAATGACTTCAACAACTTCCATCCGTCTCAAAAATAACCAAACTTTCAATCATTTTCAAGATGGCAACCCTTGAAATGCCAGTTATATAGTGGAAGTAAAGTGATTTTCCATATAATGAATAGACAGATACAGTGGGTGTTTGATGGTGGTTAAACACATGGATATATCAAAGATTAGCAACAAAATGTATCTGATTCTTTTTGGTTTTTTGTGATATCAGACACAATCATTTGTGATCCTCATGGACAAAAGTGTTCCAACGACTTCCTTAAAACCAATTATTTTTAATCTACCAACTATTATAGTTTAAAACAAATATTTTTTTATGTCTTCTGCATTTCGTTTGGAATAGCAAATAGCTACGTATGACTTTTTTCCCCAATTCCATCAGATTCACCAGTTTTTGACGCCGGATGCAGGAAAATCTTTTTGAGCATATTATGAAGCTGTTAAGATAGTTTGTGTGTGATACTTCATAAAAAATACGAATTAAATCAAATAAATTTAGTTTATGATCTTTGACATATCCATGTGTCAAATCACCACCAAGACCCATTTGTCTAATTTCACTATGGAAAATAAATCAGTTTCGTGTCTTTTTTTATATAATTTGGCAGTATTTTGGATATTCAAACTGGCATTTAAAGGGTTGAATTACAAAAAATGATTGAATGTTTGGTACTTTTGAGCAGGACAGATGTTGTGTAAGTGATTAATGAAAAAGAAAATTTTGTTGTAGCAGTTTTTGTGCAGGGACACTTTTAGCCACATGGATCAGCAGAGGATGCAGAGTGTAAGGTGGGTGCGAGGGTTAACAGTACTTCTCACCGTGGCAGCATGACCATGTCGACGTGTCTCGACACTGGCTGAAATCCTCGACATCCGGCCGTGTGACGCACAAGTTCGCTGTCAGAAACGCTGCGTGCTCTGGGAGAAGACGGATGCATGTTTTGCTGTATCTGGGACAGAAAACTTCCAATCGCTGCCACAACACTGTGAAGCAGGAGTGAAGCACGCGGTACTCATCAGATTACACCGCTGTGACTGCCATCAGAAGTTTTCCATCTTACATAAAGCAGATCATGCGCCTCCTCCTTCCAGAGCACAACGCACATCTGACATGATGGAGGATGGCAAAAATCTTCATCCAGTGTTACAGAATAAAACATGAAAAGGCCAAATTTAAGGATACATGGAAGCTGCTCCGAGCCACTGAGGCAGGACTGAACCGTACTGTTCAACAACCCACCATGTTTGGTTTCATCTCTGAACTGTTAACCATCGGTCATCCTCCCTACATCTGGCTTTGCTCTTTTTTCCTCCCTTTTTCTTTTTGTGTTCCTGTGAGGAAGCCTGTTTAAAACCAGCGGAGACAGTGTTTTCACTGACAAAGCCTGATAAAGGGGAAGGAAAGAATACCCTCTGCCACCAGTGTGTCATAAGGCTGATTAGTTTTTGCCTAAAGGCAAAACAAGAAGAATAAAAAAACAGATCAAAACAGAGACAATCAATACCTAAAAACTCTGACAAAGTGTCAGAAAAAGCATAAAAAAGATTGTCTCAGCTGAACTGATTGTAGAATAAAAAAAATGTATCTTTTCATCTCAGTTTAATCAAAGACGAGCCCCTACCTGTGATTCTGCCAGAGAAGTAGGTCAATTAATGACAGCTAAAAGCAGATCCGATGTTTTACTGCATAAATGATGCATAGAAAGACATTAGGCAGCCTAACATGAAAGTTGCTCTAAGTCCGCTGACTGCGTGCAACAGAAAGGCTTGGACAGAGAGGATGACACCTTGGACTGGTGCTGGGAAAGTTGTCTGAATCAGACCAACATGTTGTTAACAGCTGCTTTCACATTCATACTCAATACCCAAAGTGTTCCAGAGGTGTTCTGAAGTAAGATGAGTAACCACTGGTCAACACAGGCTTCTCCTCCTGGTTATAGTTCTGATGGAAGTTTTACTTTGTGTTAAAAGGTAGTTGTTCCTCCTCTCTGTTAGCCAGCACGCTGCTGAAATTGCTTTCCTTCGCTCGCTGATGAACTTGTTCATATGAACACAGTCATTAGAAACTGTCCTGAGATGACTTTGCCGTAAATAAAGCCTAACTAAATTGAACTGAAAGTAATGTTGTTTTTTGGGCGCGGGTTGGAAGAGACAAATTTGATGCTCATGGTGACCGAAAAGCCAAAGACAACAACCATGTGGGTAAAAAGTTCTGCTGTTTCCAAAATAGCAATGGAAATGAGGTCCAGTTCATCCTGAGTCACCAGCAGCTCATTTCAAACCCATCTGCAGGAAGCATCTGAAGCAAGAGGCCGGTGATGCTGTAGGGGAACATTTCCTGACTTTCTGTGAAGATTTATCTCTGGACCAACGAGACATGTTAGCAAATATTCCAGTCTTCTGGAGAGTGTTTGTCATTTCTACTGACCCGTGCGCTGCTTTCTACCCGATTCCTGTTACTGTGGAAACATACAAATAGAGGCAGTGTTCAACGTAACATAAAAATTAGCCTCATTTGCCACTAGCAACATGCGGAGAAGAAAAGAAAGCACTGTCTTCTTGGCTTATTTCTGTATATCATGCTGTCCTCTGCGGCCCCTGGACACCACCACCATCCCTCCTGTCTCATATTTCCAGCTGTGCCATGCATCTGTAGCAGGAAGCTTCCTGCTGGTATCTGTCTCTGTGAACATTGTCTCCACTTTTTCCTGACATTCACAGGTGGAAACAACTAATGATGTGCTCGTCTTTTAAAGCCTTAGGACTATCACATGGTATAGGCTAAGGATTTCAGGACTGTCTGTCATGATACCCGATCATGTCGCAATATCACTGCCGAGTTGCAACACTCTTCATTTCAAGATGAAAATAACTTCCTTCAGATCTGAACTTGTGAGGATGTCAAACTGTGAGTGGACGAAACATCGGTGAAGATGAACTATGTGTCTCTCAACTATCCATCTTTGGAAGAACTAAAAGATAACAGCAGCACAAAGGTTGCTAGCCCAGAGACATCTCACACACACAAACACACCATGTTGTGACATCCGACACCTGCTATCAAACACAGGATATTAAATCCACGTCCAGGAGTAGCTGCCGGACCAGCTGCTCCTTCAGACGAATAACGGACTGGTCGGCAGCTCAGCTGGGAAAACGTCTTCCTTCCAGAGTGGGAGTGCAGCTAGCTGTCTGTTGTTCTGTAATTAGGTAGATTCGGGGCTGCCAGAAACGTACGAAAACATCCAACCAACCTGCTTTCTTTTCAGGGTTCTTCATCTACTAGATGAGGACGGAAGGAAGGTTTTCATGAGCAGGAAGAAGAAAATCTCATGGCTATAGTAGTTGGAACATCACTCGTTAACTGGCACTGATCGCCTTGTTACCAATCCCTGAACGACACAGAGGACTGGTCCCAAAGCACCGAATGTGAGGAAAAGGGCTGATTTCTGAGTTGGAAAGCAGAACAGAAAACGAGACAAAGTCCTTTTAATCCTGTTTCAGAAGAACTATTCATAAGTGTGCAGGAAATTCTTCAGGAGAGGACTCCAAAAATCACTTTTTTTCTACCTCCCAGGCTCCAAAGTGATTAAATTCATTAAAATCTTTTCAAGTAATTGCGGCTCATCTATGGCAGAGTAAATATTCAATTAATACTGCCTTTTTAATAGCTATGATTCCTTCAATCCATCGCACATAGCCTCGCATGTCTCCCCGTCGTTAATTAAAATTTCTCTTTGGAGGTCAATTAAACTTTTTTTAACTGTTCATTAGCCATAATACAGAGCAGCAGAAAAATCTATTAAAAGAGGTGTTCGCCTTCCCTGAGCAGTATTCATCCATGTGTTGTGTATTGTAGGACAGAGGGAAAGGGGAAGGGGAGGTTTAATCTTTCCTTTCGCTTCCCTTCAGGGCAGAAAGTGGGCTTAAACTCGTTTTGTGTGGAGGTGGCGAGCTGAGCCATGGCGGAAGCTCCTTACCGGTCTCCGTGGCGTGTTTGGCCAAGGCTGACTGGCTGCCAAACAGCCAGAGACAGAGCGGAGATGAATCAGCACTGACAAGGTGAAGCCAGCTTCGTGTTCAGCGGCTGACAGCTCAGGTGCTCAGAGAGATGGAGACACAACAGATTACATTTAGGCCACTGCAGGGGAAGATGGAGGGAGGGGGGGGGTCTCCAAAATGGATTTTAGACTCTTGAAACTTGGTCTCAGTCTACCGAAATACAGAGCAGATAATGGAGCCTCAAATGCTGTGTGGAGAAATTATGTTGAGATTGTCCTTCCATAAAAAATGACCTAATAAGCCGTTCTGAGCTGCAGCTTATTACAAGCCACACTAATATTTTATAAGCGACCTCCAACGCTCGTCTGAATCATTTTCAAAGTGATTTGAAACATAACTCATAAATAGCATTAACTTAATCCTAACAACTGCTACGTGACTGAAGACTTCAGACTTTTTATCGAGGTTATGATGTTCATTGACATCGTGGACACACTCAATTACAACGTTCACTCTGAGACTGGTCTTGCTTGTAAAATATCCCCATAAACCAGTTGTTTAAGCAGCCTGAACAACCCAGAGTTATATACTGGTGGAAGTTATTATGGAGACAGAGGAAATAAGGACGTTAACCAGTGGAGATTAAATGGTCAGAGCAACTGTTATTGTTAAGGTTCCTTTATTTTGTTTATTAATGTCTTAGTCGTATCTTATTTATCTGACATAATCTTAGATTGTGAGCCTTTGCAGACCCTGAGGTCCTCTGGAACCCCCCTTTTTAAGTTGTTTTTAAAGTCAGGTCCAAACCATTTGGCAAGGCATCAACCATCACTGTGGATGAATGTCATTTTTGTATGTGAGAAGGGTTATTACCAGGTGGGTGTTTTTAAAATTGTCAGTTGTGTGTCTTTATGTAGAGCACTATGTGCTATTTATTATATAAAAAGGGCTTCATGATTAAAGTTTGATTTAATTTGGAGAAAAAAGTGAGCTTCCTGAGGAAGAAGAGCCTTTGTTGGACCTTCTTCACATGTGGACTAAGTGAGAACATGGAAAACCTGCAGGGTTTTGGCCCTTGAGGACTGGAGCTGGACACCCCATGCCTAGCCTATCCCAGTTAAAACTGGGCCAGTGGGAGTAGAGTGTGGATGGGTTACCAGTCCACTGGAGGACTGGGAGAGGAACAAAGTATGTATGCATGAAGAAAACATGAAAACGGACATTTCTGTCTCCATCCCCCTCATAATAAAACGTGCCATTGTGAGTCATTTCCCTGCCAGGAAGCTGCAGCTCTCTAAGTGGAGTCCTCAAAGAAGCAGACGGAAGAATCGTTCAATTTAATTTCCTTGTCAAGAAGACGTCATGCCAGTGAAGCCCTGTGTGAGCGGACTCCTCTGATCACAGCTTCCCTCACCGATTCTATGCTCCTCTCTCAAAGCACATCCCTGAAAACTGATCTCACGGCTTCAGCTTCCCCAACGAGAGGCTGCAGGATGAAATCCTGATCAAACAGCAGACAGAGAACTTCACATGAGTGTATTTTCTCTATAAAACAGTAGCAGGGCACCACGGTGGTTATCTACCATGTGTCCTATACGCTCCACATTGCCCGAGGCTAACCCTGTTCTCACTGCAGGAATATAAACATCAACCACTCATAACATTAATCTCAACTTGCGAGTGTGAATGTTTGAAGGCAGCCCATCTGTGAAGGCTCCCCAATTAGCTGCTGTCATATGGTACATGATGGAACAGTTTTCCGTCCTTGGCGCACAACTGTACAGAACAACAATATGCTCTGCTAGTCAGCCGTCAGGCTGCCGAGCCCTCAGGATGAAGCCGAAGCCTTTCTTCCACCAGAACACAAGCGCGGGGCATCCTTAAATAGCTGAATTATGCTGCATTTTATCTCCAGGAGAACGTTTGCCAGACACAGCTCTCATTGTCTGATAGCATAAACCACAGTTAAGAGCTCTGATCAGGTACACGCTCCTTATCAAACTACGCTGGCTCTGAAACATCCAGAACAACAGCAGCAGTAAAATATCGCAGAGGGAGGAAGAAAAAACAGAGATGGAAGGTGGTGAGCAGAGCGGGCATCCATCAAGCAGAGAGCAGAGATAGCATTCATGTGTGTTTACCTTGCGTCCGCCTGTGTTCAGCTTTATGGGCGTGAGGAAAGGGTCAAAGATCATGTGGCTGGTCTCGATGTTGACTGGTGACTGCCTCTTCCCGACCGAGCACAGGTTCCAGGCCGAGTTCACCAGTCCCCAGAACGACGGCACTGCAACACAGAGAAACAGAGTAACACCGGTAAGACCCATTCTTCTCTCACACTGTCATGGCCGGCCAACCTCAGCTTCACTCACATGGGCCTTCATGGTTGTAGCCGCTCTGTATGCTAACAGCTCCTTCATTAGTTAGGAAATGAAGTTTTTCATCTTAAAAAAAAAATAAATGTAGGTGACAAACAAACCCTGCAGTAAAGCCCCCTGCAGTGAACCCAGAGCATGTAACCATGTCCAGGCGTCTGCCCATTTCCCTCCACCATCCTGTTAGCTTGCTGATCATTCAGCGTCACAGAACAGCCGTTTCTGTGTGTGCAGGTTGTTTCTACCTTACTGACTGCAGAATGCTTCCCTGACCGGAGGCGTGCCACCAAATGGCAGGAGCTAGAAATCAAAAGGAGTTGAAAGAGTAGGAACATAAACTTATTCAGTTATTAAATATATAGAAATATCCTCAAGGAAAATACAATGTTTCTGAGGCAACTGTAAAACCAAGTGAGGAATAATTAGAAAGTAAAACTACTAAAACTAAATAAGCAGATTTTATCCTTTTTTATTCCAACACGAAGCTCCCTTGTGTTCTACTGGCCATTACTGTGGAGATCAAGACTAAATCAAGGCTAAATCTAAAACTTGACACTTGAATTTTAAAATAGCTGGAATCCTCCTTTACAAGATAGCGAACGAGCCGGAAACTGAAAAGTGAAGCAAACTCATCTGTAAGCTGCATTTATACAAATATATCTCCTCTCTAAAACTCCAAGCCATTCATTTAACTACAGAAAACAGAAGCTCAGTCCTTTTAATCCCGGTTAACACCCAGACCTCAAAAGACAGCAGACTGCAGCGCTACCATAAAAGCATTACCTCACATCAGATTTCACTCTGTTCTTTTATTTCTTTATATTATTTTAACTTATTTAATCTATTTAAATAGTGTTTAGTTGATACATTTGTTTATTTTATTGTTGGCTTGTGGATTGATAGCTTTGTTAGGGAAGCCAATGACATCTGGAAAAAAAAAAACATTTTGAAGGGACCTTTAGCCAGAGGAGCTCAAGCTGAGAGGACAGCAGGTGATCCTTTTCTGCCAGGATTTGTCTTTTCGGGACATACAGTATATTCTGAGACAGGCATGGTCACAATCCAGTTTCACTTGTTTTTTCACTCACAGCTTTAATGAAGAGCAGGGAGATGAAAAGTTTAAACACTTAACACGTGAAACATTGTAAAAACTGAGGCTTGACACCAAAATGTCTGAAAAGACAGAGTCTTTGTGAACATCTCTTGGAAACATGCTATGTGTCTTTATAAAATCTCAGCTGGTTACAAACTGGTTCTACCAAACTGGTTTACCAACACTTTTGTTTTTGATAAGTTAAACTCTGGCTGGTAATTGACGCCACGCTTCACGGGCCTGAAAGGTGGGGAGGCCAATGTTGTCCAGGAGCATTTTTTACAATAGCTAAAAATCCCCTTCACACCCCGATTGCAGTCAATTGATTAAATGCTTTAACAGAAAAGTAAAAAGTAAATGCATTAGTAACAGAGTTACAGCATTATAAAAATAACAAATTACTTGAAAAGTAATTATTCCATTACTTTAAAAATGTTTGAAAGATGTCGCCTTTAACGAACAAGGACCAGGCCAACCAAGGCCACATCTTCTGCATATAGAACTAGTCTCATGACTAATGACTTTCATTAAGCACCAGTTCATTTGTAAAAAGAGAGAAGGGAAAGCGTGAAAGATCACTATGATCAGCCAGCTTTTGGTCATTAACACAAACCCTTCTAGCTCTCACTACACAAACCGCTGTAGTAAGAGCCAAAAAAACAAACAGCATCATCTATAAGAAATCAGATACCCAACCACAAGGTTCCCAGACTGCATTCCCTCAACTCCCTAACTTCTTTTCCATCTTCCCAAAGTTTGATGAGGGGCTATACCAACCCAATTCTTATTCATCAGCCATAGTCAAGCTTTGCGTTCTTTGTAGGTTTATGCAATGTCTTGTCATTTCCAGAGCATCAACAGAACCATCTCTGACTTAAACAAACTGCATGCCAAGGTGAGATCCTGATGTGATCAGTCCCATGTCATACCACAGCATTTACCTTTGGAGCCAAGTGGGAGATGCTACTTTTATGCTACTCTAGCATCAGAATCTATTTAAAGTCAACCCGAAAAAACTCTGAGCTTGTGACAATAAACCAGTTTGAAACAACAACCCCATCATTGTTGTTATCTCTACTGTTTGATAACATTTATATAGTAGGAAAGGTCAGAGTACAACCGATTACATTGAAAAACGATGTCCTAAACTCCCATATACTCATCATTCTCCATCTTGAAAATACAGCAGCAAGGGTGGGGAATGGGATAAGTATTAAAGCAGCTCACTGGGCCAAACTAATCCACAGTGACTTTTAGCAATTTGCTGAAAACCTCCTCCTGAATGGAAGAGATAGTAAAGAGGTGAGAGAAGTAGAATCAAACTATAATCAGCTAACACATACAGCCAGTGTAAGACCGAAAGGACAGGATGGCTCAGTGATAGGATGTCAGCATTGTGGGAGTGAGACGTGTCTCAGCCAGCAAATCTCTTATGTAAAACTTGGCCACCGGGACAGAGAATTAAAGTCCTTCTCCAAGAGAGAAGCAAAGCCTTATCAACGTCAAGTTCTGCAAGAGGCAGCTTTTAGCTGCAGTATCTGCTGTGGCCCAGAGCTGCATTTCCCATTTAGGAAGGCAGTATAACACAGAGATGACTCACTGGAATTGTGCTATGCAAATTCCACCGAGATTTACAACAAAAGCAGAGATAATTTGAAAATATGCAAATTGACTATGAATCAGAGGGAAGCAGACACGACAGGGTGTGAATTCAAAGCTAAGGCTCAGCAAGTCAAGTCCTACCAGACTGCGAGCTACAGTGTTTGTTTGCTGTGCTTGTAGATGTTCTCTGCAGAGAAAAAAACACTACATCACATCTTGGATAAAAGAGGCGAGACAGGTGCCAGTGTATTCATTACTCCTCCTACCAGTAGAATGCTGTTGGACGGATGATGTGCAGGTTTCATGTATGTTTGCACAATTGTTCAATAACAGCAAGTCAGCCCAGACTTAGATGACAATACAGTATGTCAGATGACAGCTTCCTTCTCTTTCCTTATTTTCCCACTGAATATGGACTTTGTATTTCACTAAAGACATACTGAGCACAGTTCAGGGACAAAAGGTGAATTAGTTGGGAAGACTGTTATAAAGCAGAATAATCAGCTGCAGTAATATGTTAAAATTAAAATAAATATCAATGTCATCATTGGCACAAAGCTCGCTTCATATTTTGTTGTCATATCAGAAACACAGATGTTTTACAATCTATTTAAACATGAGGTGACAAGCTAGTTCAGCAGACCTTGGAACTGTAAGCAGGCTTGCTCATTAGCAAAGATCCTTCAGTTCCTGTTAAAGGTTTGCCTGAAGTGTATTTATTATTTATCAAAACTCAGGCGGAGTTTCTACACAATTAAATGGCTGTCTCGCTTACCATTTGGTTTCCATGTAATTGCTGTCAAGGTTTGTTTATATTTTCTCCAAAACTTACTTGCTATGGAAATGTATTCGCTGTTGCAGGGTAATAATTTAAAGAAAATGAGGTTGTGAGACAATTTTTTAATCACACAGCCATTTAATGGTCAGAGTGCCACTACCGTTATGGTTCAGATGACTTCAACTGGTCCTTCACTGTGTGGTGACAGCAGCTACAGGCAGAAGATAAGGCACACTGAAAGTTATAACAGGACAAGAAAGAAAAGTTTTATAGCACTGCTTAAGGTGTCAATATTCAAATGTAACTCTAAATTCATGGTAAGATCTGGTCCTCATACAGGCTGCTTCCTTCATTATCCCACCAGTGAACTGTGATGAGAGCATTGGCCGTAGGCATGGAGATCTGTACAGGAGCAGACCAACAGTGCTGCCACGAGGGCTGGGTCAATATGGGTTTATCCCAATTCTATTTTTTTTTTACAATTTTTCGGGTGCTGATTCAATTTGAATTGGATTCTTTCGATTTTTCAATATTGCTGATTTTTGTGGAGTAAAAACAAAAAACGTATAAAAACAAAAATTTTTTTTCAAAATTAAAAAGAAGAATTTGTTAGGAGAACACAACACAGTATCTGATTACTGATTACTTGACTTTAAAAGTCATGGGATAAAATCCAATTGCTCACTGGCTGTGTCTGAAAGTGCACCCTATTCACTACATAATGCCCTGTCACACCATTTGTAGGGGTGTCCTAATTTCCACAAATTAAAAATGGCGCACTCAAAATTCCCCACAATGCATCTTGAAAAGTAGGGAGCATGGATGGTCACTACTTTTGACCATCCATGCATTGCAGCAGGAGCAAACGTGATGTCTTGCTTATGTAACAAGCAGCATTTTTTCACATCTGTCCTCTTATCTTATCAATTAGTAGTTCAATTCGTGTCAGTAAGAAGATGCTGAAGTTTAAAACTGACACCATTCCTCTGATGGAAGAAGCTGCATCAGGTGAAGAGTGGCACAGACATTGGAGCAGGTTGAAAAAAACTGTTAGACCGTCATTTTAAATGAATACATCTGCAACAAAAAACGAATAAAACACAATTTAAGGATATAAGATATTTTACCATGAGAGTTTGGATTTTATTTGGACCAATATATTCACAGCATCTGGGGTTGCTGTAGCGACAGCTGGTAGTCACGTGATCTGTGACTAATCATGTCTGAATTGCCATCACAATGAGGGGCTAGGTGGTGTGCTATGCAGCCCTGTGTAGTGAATGAGGGGTAAGGGCATCGGGTGCACATGCGGACACAGCCATAGATCGTCCGAGTCCAAGCCCTTGTAGTTATTGGAAGCTGCTAATGCTAACTAGCTTCTAAACTTTGCAAGAAGGGTGGTTTCTGCCAATTGCTGAAAGAGGAGCGTGGCATAGCAACCACAACATCTCTCCAAGTCAGATCTTGTGAACAGAACAGCATGGCTACTGAGAGGAAAGCTGGGATACCTCCACCGGCTGTCACAGCAACACAGCCTCAAGGACCAAAACTGAGGAGAAGAAAGACTTGAAGAGGAATAAAGCTGGAGTAAATCTCAGTACAACATACGCGAGGTGGAGAGCGGTGTGGCACCCCCTCAGACTGAATCTGGAAAGGAAACTGGCTGTAGTCCTGCACAGGTATCCTTTCTATTACTTTCTTCTTTAGTAACATTTTACACCTGGACCATGTCCTCGGCTACTGGCCCTACCTCTGGTGCTTTGATAACGTCCACCTCCATGTCTCTTGACAGTATATATTACAAAGTGATATGCATGAGTGCGGGATGTATGTGTTATCACATGCACGTTGAGTGGGAGGAGAGCATACGTACGTTTCGTGCGTGGGCTTACCGTTCAAACCGCGCTGTTCTTCACTCATGATTCAAAATTGTGCAGAATCGGGTAAGTCTCGTTCAGTATGAATTATTTGCTGCATCCTGATTAAGAGGATTGCAAAAATAGTAAACCTCAGTGACTTGACAAAGTAATGATAATCTGATTTCTGGGTTGACAATAGTAAGACATATATTACTCATTACTGGAAAAAAGGCATCACTGATGAGCAATGTTAGCCTCAGGATTACAAAAGCCTATTAATCCAGCTCTGGTTAAATCTAAGAATAGCTGCAAAACAACTCCAAAAAGGAGATGAAAAACAACATAAGGACCAAGAAATTCCACTTGAGTCTGACGCGCAGAGCTGAAGAACTTCTGGGGACTAAAGCTGGAATTATCAGGGAGAAACATTGGTGCAGATTCCCAGTCATCCAGCTCTGGTGATTTTTAGTTTCTATAACAGCATAAGAAAAATTTGGCTGTGGAAAAAACTAAATACGAACACCACGGACCTTTTAATTCATGAAGATTGTTCCTGTGTGCTACCACTCGGACCTGCAGCTTCATCATAAACTAAGTGATTAAATATTATTTAATATCTTTGAAACAATATGATAAATATTGTACCTGCAGTGACTAATTTCTACTAACGATCTCGCTAAGACAACAACATAATACAGTACTGAGATGGGGAGAAATGGCCGAAATTTTTTTCCTTTCTCCGTTTTCTATGCTGGTTATTGTTCAACCGATGCTCTAAATTACCTGGAAAAAGAAAATAACTTATAGACTCGCAGATCAGAAACACTCATTAGTAACTGTGGGCTTCTGTCTGATGTTATCAGTCCAGATATTCTTTCTGTTCTCTGTGTCTGCCCGTTGGTAAACATTTTTGTTGCCACGGTTACCAACAACTGTTTGAGCCAGCGCAATTATTTAGAACTATTAGGCTATTTGATCAGAACTTATTTTTAACTGGTAGCGTATATCAGGTTTAAACAACAGCATGCAGCCAATCAGATCTGAGTATTCGCCCAGACTATGGTATAATTCTATTTAAACACTTCTTTTAATGTCTGCCCTTATGACAGTGTTGTGAAGGCTAACACTGCTCTTTGCTTGCCTGCCAGAAAACTAATCTTGAGCAGGTTTAGGTCTGAATAAATATGTTTTCTAGCAGAGAAGCGTGAACATTCATTAGCAATAAAACCAATGCAAATGCACCCGAGTTAGCTGAGGGGCTAATTCTCATCAGCAGTTCAAAGAAACAAACGCTGAGTGTAAACATGACATGAAGAGGAAACTCTGTACCAACACCGTGAAGGTTGTTAACACAGGGAAACTACTTCATTTCCTAAAGTAAACAAAAGAAATTGTTTTATTGAAGGCAAAAATGCATTTTTGCTTTTCACGTTCATACTTAAGTACAATTGAAAAGTTTTACTTTTAATTTTAAGTAGAGTTGAATCAGTACTACTTCTTTTACAGGAGTATTTTTCCTTAAAAGTAATGATACTGATACTTTAGTAGAATGTGAGTACTTTTGCCATCTCAGTGGGAATGTGGAAGGTTTTAGTTTCATCATCAGGAAAATCTAACAGCCAATTATAAACTACGGGGCCCAGAAGTGTCACAGCAAACAAAAGCAACAACACTACAAAATAAACCGCAACACAAAAAATTAAGCCACAACACTACAAAATAAACCGCAACACAACAAAATAAGCCACAACACAACACTACAAAATAAACCGCAACACAACAAAATAAGCCACAACACTACAAAATTAACCACAACACAACACAATTAAGCACAACACTACAAAATAAACCGCAATACAACAAAATAAGCCACAACACTACAAAATTAACCACGACACAACAAAATAAGCCACAACACTACAAAATAAACCGCAACACAACAAAATAAGCCACAACACTACAAAATAAATCACAACACAACAAAATAAGCCACAACATTACAAAATTAACCACAACACAACAAAATAAGCCACAACAAAATAAGTCACAACACTACAAAATTAACCGCAGCACAACAAAATAACCTACAACACACCCCCAAACCCACAACGGAAGTTGTCTTTTTTTTTTTTTTTAAGATTTTTCCCCTGGAAGTTAGCTACACCAAGTTTCGAGTGACGCCGAGATCCCACAGTGGCATATAGTAGGCTACCACTCGGCTTGCTCCCATAGTGGTATATGCCGCTTTTAGAGTGGGATGTACCGATCTCGAACGGTCATTTCTCGGTGTTGTAGTGAGATATTCCGCTGTTTTAGTGAGATATTCCGCTGTTTTAGGGAGATATTCCGCTGTTTTAGTGAGATATTCCGCTGTTTTAGTGAGATATTCCGCTGTTTTAGTGAGAAATTCCGCTGTTTTAGG
>JAVQJG010229713.1:0-11612 GCA_036024015.1 Craterocephalus amniculus | reverse complement strand
GTGTGTGTGTGTGTGTGTGTGTGTGTGTGTGTGTGTGTGTGTGTGTGTGTGTGTGTGTGTGTGTGTGTGTGTGTGTGTGTGTGTGTGTGTGTGTGTGTGTGTGTGTGTGTGTGAGTATGCCCATTGATGAAGTGGAGTGTAACAATAAGATAATTGCTTATCTTCCCACTAAAAGTGTGTTTGTGTTTAATCAGAAGACAAAGTTTCCACTTCCTCCAGGGAGTCAATTAAAGCTCAATGAAGGAGCTGGCAGACAGACAAACGGGTAGACTGGGTATAAATAAGAGAAAGAAAAGCAAGAGAGAAGGGAGGAGCAGTAGAAGGGTAGAGAGCAGCAGAGAGGAAAGGTGCAAGATGGATGGATGTGGTCTACGATAGAGAAAAGAACGAAGCAGGGAGGTAGAGAATGAACAATGGGAGTGGAGATTAATAGAACGTGTCAGAAATAGTAGATGATTGGAAGGCAGAAAAAGACAAATAGATGCGTCTGTCGACATGACAGTTTTAGAAAGGTGCTTCAAAGGAGCAGAGCTCCTATATAGGTCAATGGGGGTGGAGCAGGGTGGCAACACTGCCAGTTTGTGGTAGCAGTGCCCCGCTTTATAGCAGTAAATGAAATCATGTCCATAGTTTAGCCTTTACTCAGGACAGAGGGACATGTTGGTGTGCTGAACTTTTCAGCGTACGCTTAACTGGTATAAAAGATAAGCGCGTTATGAAAAGTAAATATGGATATCATGTTAGTAATGCAAGGAAGGTGATGTCATGACTTGGTTTCAGATGATAAAATCCTAACTTTATTCATTGTAGATTGTTGTACAGTTTTAAATTTCTTCTTTTTTTCAGCTTAGTTTAGACATAGATTAATGCAGCTGGCATTGACATTAGCTGATCTTTGATAATGTGAGTTAAATTTTCTGAATATAAAAGTCCATTTAAAAAAAGAAATGTTTTGTTAGAGTTAGAGTTAGTGGAACAGCATTTAGAAGAATTTGGCACAAAATCTTGGAAGACTGTTGGCTGTGAGATAAGATAAATTTTCCTGTGTTTTGATAAGAAATTATGTAAAAGATGTAACTTTCTTGACTGTCTTATGAAGAATTTTTCAGCTTCTCTCACTTTGCTGAATTTCTGTTGAGACTTAACTCTGTGTATCCTATCCATTCATTTCAATGTTATATTTAATATCAATTGTTTAATAGAGTACTGTATATCTGGTAAAAGTCTGAGTTGTTGTGACACTGGTGATTTAACTGTATCTCTATTTTCAGCAGTGCATAACTAGCTAAAGAATCAAAAAGCCATTTTTTGTTGAACAGCAAAGCACATACCACCAGTAAGGTACCCAGGGGGATTACAAGAAAAAAAAACGGGTAACCAATGAATGTCGTCTTAGCAACGCCTCGAGCAGCCATTTCTGCTGTGCTAACAGCACAGACCCCCATTATCCAAGAGTTTATAGTCCATGCAATTATAGCTGATATCAATGAATATGTCTACCTATGGAACTATTTGGTCTCACATAGTATTACTAGTGTATCTTCAGAAATAGATTCCAGTGAAGCAATTTCATTTGATTCACATTTCTATAAAAAGTCCATCTTTACAGAGATTAAATCAACTGAAATGAATCTGAAGCCTGAACAAAATATCCTTGTGATACTCATTTTTCCTGTTTGTTTATTCCCAGGCGGCACTGACATAGTGTCATGTTTCATGGGTCAGAACCCAACAGTTCCAGTGTATCGAGGAGAGATCCAAACACGAAACCTTGGCATGGCCATAGAAGCCTGGAGTCTTGATGGTGAGACTGTGTGCATGTTCAGAGTGAGAGAACTTTAAGGAATTTAAAGCTTTTTATTACGTTTTTATTTTTCTGTTTATTAAAATTCACCTGCAATCAAGCTATAAAAAGTGGCAATACTAAGGGAAATACAGGAAATTACAAACACATTTGAAAAAAATTGCCAATGAATCTTCCATTTGCCACTGAAGATGCACAAACTTAGTTAGTTCTTAGCAGAAATACTGTAGTATTATAGACAGCCCCTGGATAGATACAGTTTTTAAATCTTAGAAACATTTTTTGCTTCGATAATCAACAAAAAATGTGATCTTACTGGGAGCCTTTTAAGCCTACCATATATTTTCCTCATTGATTGTAGCCAATCACTCCCGAGCTTCTTTCTGCGGACTGCATTGGCAAGTCTCCACCACCTCAAAGGCGAGTGGACTGGGGGATAATTTAAAGGCAGTTTTGTAGGAAAAGCTCAGGATTATTTTAGTCACTCTTTAAGCCTCTAACACCATCCTAAGGGAGGAGGTTAGAGCTGTGTAAGACCACACAGCAAAGTGGGAGTTTCCTGGGAGTGCTGTCCATTTCTATGTGTGGACAGTTGGGTCAGTGGCTGTGCAACCTGCTGGATACCTTTGTTTTTATAAAACACATTGGGGAATGTTTCTTTTTTCTCTCCTAAAAATGTGTTTGTGTGTGTTGTGTTAACAGGTAAGCCGGTATGGGGAGAGAGCGGGGAGCTTGTCTGCTTGAAGCCAATCCCCTGCCAGCCAACTCACTTCTGGAACGATGAGAATGGGAGCAAATACCATAAAGCTTACTTTTCCACCTATCCTGGTAAGAATACAGCCAACATGATAAAATTCATTTTCACACTCAGGCATGGCTATAGGTTTTTTTTACTGTATTTATGTATTTAACTCACCAGCAGTTTCCTTACATTGCATGCATTTTTGCTCTGTTGTTTTGTGTTTGTTTTACATGCTTGTTTCAGTTGCTACAACCTTTTGCCTCATTAGAAAAACAGTTTTGAACCTAATTCTCTCCCTGCAGGGGTGTGGGCCCATGGAGACTACTGTAAAATCAACCCGAAGACAGGAGGCATTGTCATGCTGGGCAGAAGGTCAGCCATTAACCTTTCTACCAACAGAAGGAAAGAGCTAATAAATGTTGAAGAGGAACACAATCTATCCCGTAGTTCTAATAGATTCAATGTTTTTAGCATATAGCGTAATTGGACATTGTGATGCTACCTAGACCATTGATAGAAAACACTCTGGAGGTTTCAGGTTATCCATTTAACTGAAAATGAACTGAATTATGGAAATCAATGATTGAGTATTAGATCCTAAACTAGTGTTTGTATTGCAGTGATGGTACACTGAACCCCAACGGAGTCCGTTTTGGGAGCTCGGAGATCTACAACATCGGTGAGTCTTAAAGATGTTTAAGGATATCGGGAGAGATTTAGTTGAGTCCAGATCCCCTAAGCCATTATTCCCATGGGTTCACTTAATTATGCAAGTAAATAAAAGCCATTTCTTTTCACTACAGGAATAACACCATATTTAACTTATCTGTTCTTAAAATCTTTCTTTTCTCTTTTTGTCTTTCACTATTTCTTCTTTCAATGCTCCTCATGTGCTCTCCTGGCCATTGTTTTGTGTCCTTGTCTGATTCTCTCCTCTTATTTCCTCTCCCGTCTGCAGTGGAAGCATTTGAAGAGGTCTCAGACAGTCTCTGTGTCCCTCAGTACAACGCTGACGGAGAAGAGCGAGTTATTTTGTTCTTAAAGATGGCACCTGGGAAGCCCTTCTGCCCGGAGTTGGTGACAAAGATTAAAGGGGCCATTAGAAAAGCTCTCTCCGCACGACACGTCCCTGCCCTGCTGCTGGAGACCAGAGACATCCCTGTAAGAGAAAAATGACTGTCTGATATGAATAAACCTGTCAGATTATTCCTTCACACTGCTCACAGCAGCAGGAGTCGACTCTGACTCGAATGACAGCCCTCTTTTTCATCCCTCTGCAGTACACCATCAGCGGCAAGAAGGTGGAGGTGGCTGTGAAGCAGGTTATTGCTGGTCGAGAGGTGGCGCAAAGAGGAGCCTTCTCCAACCCTGATTCGCTGGACCTCTACAAAAACATCCCTGAGCTGCAAAACTATTGATGAGGCATCACAGAGCTGGGGAGAGGAGCTGCACATAACCCTCTAATAGGAATCTAGCTCAGTTTTAAAATTAAAAAATTGAGTTAGTGGTACAGGGGGAGGCACAGAGTGCAGAGGTGGATTACAGAAGCACTGTGTGCTTCATGCAGGCATAACAAAGGAAAATTATATATACGTATATATAAAATTTGTGAACATCTGATGGTACGAGGAAGATGGGACTCTATAGACTTGAGGTACACTGGTCCAAAGGCTAGCTTTCAATGACATCAGTTAGTTGCTGCTCCTTGTTTATGTTTGCAAGGAAATGTTGAACTGATTCAAGCTTTGTGTGTAATTCCATGTGCGCAGCAGTGCTTGTGAATAAGCCCATGCTCTAAAGCTAGTAACAGAAAAGTTAAATTTACCATTAATGTTTGCAACCATTGTGTCTGCGTCACCCCTATGCTTCTTTTCTGGATGGATCCTGGAGTTAAATCCCTTAAGCTGTGCAGATAAATACACAAACTCCTCAGCTCTGACTCAGAACCATAATGTTGCTACACAGTGTATGTTGCTTTATTAATGTGTGTATATATACATATCAATATATTAATATATATTTTTAAACAGTCAAAACTAAGTTTAGAAGTATGCATTTAAAGATAGTGACCCAAACTTAACCAAAGTGAGTCATGGATGCTAGAGGGCTCTGTAATATGCCAGAATATGTATGCTTGAATGAACAAGGGATTGAAATGTCACTAATCTTAAGAGTTAACTTGACTACTGAAAGAAAAGTTATTGATGTCATATTGTTTGATTAAATCTGAGTTTTATTTTTCTGTTGAAACCCTTTGTTTGATTTTGTTCCATTTGTGTATTTTTGACCCTTAGTCATCAGTCACACAACCCCTTATCTATTGTGGCATCAAAAACAAAAAGTATAGTTAAGATCAACAGTGATCTGAAAGTTAATCTGAAATGTTCATTTCACCAGAGAAACCTGTATTTTTAGTTACATCTTTAAGTTCCATGTCTTTGATAAATCTTCTGAACAGTGTATTCTCTTGTACGGGCTGTTTGGTACTTTTTACATAGGAAACTTGATTATTTATTCCAAAAATCCCCAATCATCCCCAATGAGGCACAGCCTAAAGGCTTATAACTACTGTGGTTTTTGGTTGATAGTTGTGCAGCTCATGAGTACCCACTGTCGGTCATATTTGTTTAATTTCCATACCCGAGCAGAGTGTGAGTTGTAATGAAATCACACTTACAAATGTTTGACAGCTGTTTGATATATGGATTAAAGATTTCAAATCGCCTCACAGGGGGCAATTTCATCTTCTCTGGCTTGTACTTCACTAATTATTCTTATATGAGAGAAATAAATGCTAACAAGTGGTACATTTTTGCAGGTCCTTTCGTGTCAGATTTGTTTTTTGTTTAGTCCAAAGCTGCTGCGCCGGTGACAGGAGACTGGGATAATGATTGGATAACTGCACACTCTGCACTTTAGGACTGTACATGAGACAGCTTTTATAGGAAAACTGGTGAAAAATGGCAGATCCACCTCTAGTGTGCATGTATTTTTGTTCCAGGGAGTTCCTATTGTTGGCCTAGAGTTTACTTACATAATTCTGGATGTTGATTGTATTTGTTTTTCTTCCTTCCACATCTCAATTTACAGTGTATGTTTCTTTTACTTAATATGTCACAAGAAAATATATAGAATAAAATGTAACAAACATCTTTTTATGATTTCTATTGTAGATTGTTTGCTCTTTTATACAATAGCATAGTTACAATCAAGGTCACTCAGTCGAGATAAATACATATTTTGGATGTTCATTTAACTTTCATAACTTTCAGTTTTGTTCAGGAATATTGAAACTGTTTACCATAGTAGAATTTGTATCATGCAAGCATGCATTTCTTGGTTAACAGCTTTCAAATACCAAATAAAGTGAGGCCAGACTAAGAGCAAACAAACAGTTTTGTGTTCCAAAACTTGAGCCTTTAATACTCATTGGAGATTTACACTTTATTCATGCACATTATTTTACTAAGAAAACTGAGAGATTATTTATCCATGGCTTGCTAGACACTGCATGACTGTAAAACACATTACATAAGTTTTGGTCAATATTTATGAATTTAAAGGCTTTCCTGAAGTATTTATTGCTGAATCTCAACCCAGAAATTGCCACCAACTCTGAAGTCATCAAAACTTAAAAGTTTATAAAGGAAGAAAGTTTACACTTGATTTTATCATATATGTGTGAAATATCAGTAATTCAACATTGGTGCCATAGCCGGCAACTGGTGGCGACCTCCTTCTCAGGATATACAGGTTCAAGTTAAAAGGGAAATGATGGACAGACTAATGAAACAGCTGAAAAATAGTTGTGTAGTGTTTTGGCGAGACACTGGAAGCCACTCATTTTGATAGACAGTCCTTTAAAGTAATAAAGTTGGCAGTTATAAAGATTGCCGAACCTTTTACACAAAGTGTGAACGCTTTGTCCTGCCAGATAGCCCAGCAGTGACACAAAACGGAGTAATATAAAAAGTGAGATTTGCTAAAGTCTAATTTGTTAGTATATAAAAATTTAATAACATCACTTATGTAATTTTTTTCACTTCCTATGTTAAAGCTTGAGAATGATTAATTTCGTATTCCTTTGATTTCTACAAGAGAAAGAAGGATGGAGAGGGTTGGGAGACTGGATACAGGAAAGGGCAGTTTAGGGTGAACGGTGGGTTAAAAACTGAAGAGTTTGCCAAATTCACAAATAACAACCACTAGATGAATATCAGAGCTAAGTGCATTTCAGTCCCAGAGCAAATGGGTGTTTGTGGTTGCATGATTCATTCCAGTAATCACCAGACAATTTACATCAATGGTTTGATTTTCCATTTTGTACTCAAATCAGAATTTCGCCTTTTGAACCTGAGGTCTTGAACGTTCCTCTCCTCATCACTCACATGTATGAAAGGAAAGATGAAAACAGACCCTAGGTTAAAAAAAAAGCGAAGTTCTCCTTTATCAGAGGTTTACTACACTCAGATGCCAGTGATCTCAAATTTAAATTGCAACCAAAAGTAAGCAGTTCCCATACACATGAAAAATGTTATTATTATTATCTTTTCATTTATTGGATTGCTTTTCATCTATAAGACCACAAGAAGTCACCATTTGGCTGGTCAAGTTCCATATTCTCTGCTATTTCCTCATATCTATTGTAGGTATTATTCAACTCAAACAGTCGTGTTAAAGTTTAGTGAGGCATCTAGCATAGGCGTCTGTAGCCCATTTTGAGGGGGCATTTATATTTTACATTGTGTGTGTGTGTGTGTGTGTGTGTGTGCTCTTTTTTGTTGTTGTGCAACAAACTGGAAAAGTTTAAAAACCTTAATATAAAGTCAATGGTAAAACCATACAATTGAAACCACTGACTGTATTTGAACAAAAATATAGCAAAACCCACCCCCTTGCGTCAAAAATGGTTTGATCCCGCGCGCCTTGACTGGAACAATGCGCTCGCACTGCCTTCCTGAGTGGCTGGTATGCAGGTGTTAGTAGGCCTACCTTAAACCAGGTATGAGGCACAATTCTTAACTTCCACCACTCAATACCAAGACATTATTGTCACCAGTACTGGTGTTTACGGCATTTAAGCTTAGGTTGCTCTTTATGTTGTTAAGTTAGGAATTAGCCAAAGTTTTTCTTGCTAAGAAGCATGTGGTCAGTACCACTGTTCTGAAAGAAGCTAGCTGTTGTATCATGTGTATGTGTTGTATTTTTTCATGGTTATGTAATTTTTTAATCTAGTTGAATATAATCTATTTGTGAATGATTGTCAGTCCAAAGGGGCAGAGATGAAAAAGTGGAAGGAGTGGAGAGTCTAACTGGAAGAAGAAGCAGGTAAGAGAACAAACAAAACAATGGCATGCAAACTAGCAACTGTTAAGCTGAAAAAGAAAAACGTCCGTTCATAATATAATTTAACATATTTGTCATAGAAATTACATGTTGTTGTTGTATTCAATACTTTCCAGAAGCACACATACACCTAACTTCTATAAGTGGACATTTTATTATTTACTTAATTTACTCCAAAGAATTCTTTTCATGTGTTTG
Source organism: Craterocephalus amniculus (assembly GCA_036024015.1). Lineage (NCBI taxonomy): Eukaryota > Metazoa > Chordata > Actinopteri > Atheriniformes > Atherinidae > Craterocephalus > Craterocephalus amniculus. Next base: position 3,522 of record JAVQJG010229713.1, on the reverse strand, counting down.
TTGAGGATCTGATGCATTCAAAAGAGTTGTCTTCCAACAGACATTAGGGTTACAAATCATAACTGTAGCTTGTTTTGAGTGGTTGAAAAGACTAGAAAAAGGAAAAAATAAATTTAAAATCAGAATTGTCATCTGCGTCTCCATTAGCTGTTAAACACAAAGTGATGGCTCCAGCAGGATGTTTTAACTCTCTGTATGTCATAATGTTCATTATGTCAGTGTGGTAAAAAGCTCAGAAAAAGTTAAAGATGCGATACGCAAGGATAGGGATGGTTACCGAAATCTGTACTTGTACTGCCTATGAATTCTGTCGGTACTACTACCGATTACATGAGTACCGATTCATGTAAAATCAAACGGTAGCATTTTTAGTTACCAAAGTGCCAGGTAACGTTATTTTTAAAAACGGTGAAGCAAAAAATCTGAAGACCGTCTGTTATTTGACTGGTTGCAATTTACACCGCTGACCGCTCGGTGGCGAGAGATCACGTTAATCAGCGATTGTCCTGTGACTGGGACAGGTGTCAAACCAGTAGAGCTAAACCACTGGGGCAGGAGTGCAGGATTTGCTTCTGCAGAAACGAGAACTTGCAGGAGCCTCCAGAACACAAATAGCCGTGAAAAGTCATCTGTCCATGGCGAAAGTCCATCCAGAAACGTGGTGAGCTATCTGCCACCTCTGTGCTTGTCAGCTAAAACCTTTGCTGCAGGCGGCATCACAAATTTCACAAATACCAGGACAGAGGTCTCACTCTGTAAGATTTTGTAGAGCTAAATCTAACTTATCTCACTCAAGCATATTCCTTATGTCTGAATTAATTTTTTTATTTACTATTTTATTTATTTACTTTATTTAGTATTTCTCAGTATGAGGAAGTGTGTGTGCAATATTAAGAGGAAAGCACAACTCCTTTGTAGTTAACAGCTTACATTTTAGTAAAACAGTGCATCATATTGGATAGGAATAAGCCTATATGATGAAAATGAGAAATAGATCTGTTATTTCCACATACAAACACACATACAAGTATTGAAAACTAGTACATTTGGGTACCGATATCGATTCCCAGGTACCAGGAATCGTTTTGGCCTAAATTTGAAAGCTACTCATTTCTACGTGAGGAGCCTTCAGGTAAAAAGAGATGACAGACAGAACATGCCAAGTGTAGCTGGAGTGAACTGTACTGTGCCTGGCCATCTTGATTGATCAGTGTGATGTACAGAACACTGATGAGGCATAAAATGAATCGGTAACTCTACCCTCTGTGCATGACAGCATAGGGAATAAATATAGTTAGCAGGAAAAGGATCTTCAAGAAAAGTGTTTGACCGGTGCACTATTTTAGGCTTTCATCATCGTGTAAGCCCCTTTTTGGTCTAAAGCAGTTGTTTTCCATAAATGGAGAAGCACTAGGCAATTATCTTTTAAAGATATACATATAATTACAAGGTTTCTCTCCCCAAAGATTGAACAGAAGTTCAGTTGTATTTTAGAGTCCACATTTCTATGAAATTAGAAATTGAGCATCTGTGTAAATGGGTAAATGAGAAATGCATGTAAGACACTTCATTAAAAAGGCACTGTGTGGTTTACTGTTAAAGCTTCATGTAGAGTATGAATCTTCAGCCTCAATATAAACGAAAAAAAAGTTATGCAGCCTTATCCAACAAAACTGATCTCCAAACAGCTCAGTATTTAAGCTGAATACGTTCAAGCATGGAAAAAAGCTTAATGCATTTTAAAATGCAGCCTAAAAACCTCTTTTCTTTGAATTCTGAATGTGAATCATTACTATATACCTGTCTTCGTGCACTGCACCTGTCCTCACTGTTTTCTGACTCTCATCATTACCTGCGCTCTACCACCTCTTTTTTTGGCGATTCCTTAATCTGCCCCTTACTACGGAGCCCCCCAGGTAACATGGAATTTTTTTTCATTTTGCGTTCCCTCGCAATACTTTTGCATGCCCACGCAATACTTTTGCGTTATCTTGCAATACTTTTGCGTGCCCACGCAATACTTTTGCGTTACCTTGCAATACTTTTGCGTTACCTCGCAATACTTTTATATTAAGCAGGATGTGCAACTCACTCCTTAGTTGCGTCACCGTGGACACAATGGAGTGTCCACACCCTCTGGAGAAGTTTATGAAGTTTTATTTTGAGATCGGTCTGCAGTATAAAGATATTGTAACTGTGCTTTCCCAAAAACACGGGTTCCATATAAGCTTGACGCATTTGAAAAGACTTCTGAATTTAAGTGGATGTCGTCGAAAGGACTACTCAGACCTTGCAGTACTGGTCGAGTTCATCCGAAGGGAGCTGCAGCATTCAGGACAGCTTCACGGACCGATGGATGTACGTTAAATGCAGGCAGCATGGACTGTGTGTGAGGAAAGAGGATGTGCCCTTGGTGCTGAAGGAGCTTGATCGCACAGGAGTTTCAAGAAGGCAAACAAGGCGTCTCAGGCGAAGGAACTACTTTAGTAAAGGCCCAAACTTTATCTGGCACGTTGACTCCTACGTTAAACTTAAGCCATACGGCTTTTGTATAAATGGGAGTATCGATGGATTTTCAAGGAAAATCATCTGGCTGAACGTATATACGACGAGCAGTGATCCAAAGGGGATCGGAGGATATTACATGGAAGCAGTGCAACGCCTAGGAGGCTGCCCTAGAGTTGTCCTCACTGATCACGGGACAGAAAATGGCTACGTCAGAGACTTCCAGCGTCTCCTCCGCATTCCTGGTGGTACTCCTGAGAGCTTCCTGGAAGGGACAAGCACCGCTAATCAAAGAATTGAATATTGGTGGCGGTTTCTTCGCAGCGACTGCATGGAGTTCTGGATCTCCCTGTTTGCTGATCTCTGAGACAATGGATACTTTGACGGTGGTTTTCTGGACAAAAGCATACTTAAGTTTTGCTGTATGGGACTTATACAAGTAAGTCGATGGATTGTAATAGACTTATGCGTCTGGCACTGCTATTTTTACAGATTTAGAAAGAATATTAGAGAATCATGTATGCTAGAAAAGTATCGAAAAAGTAATTTATTAATTTATAGGGGATATAGATTAGGAGCAGCCTTGTCCCTATAGGTTGTGTGTGTGTGTGTGTGTGCACCTACTTTCATTATGTCAGTAAATAAATTTATACTATAAACAGACACACATATATATACATACCTTGTCTGTGTTCATCTGGTTTATATCTTTTTCATCCACATCTCTTGACTTAAGGAAGTTTTCGAGTTTTTCATCCATGGCTAAATGAAACAAAAAAAAGTTAAGATAATTGGACTTTCACTTCATGTAGAATTTCTGGAGCATTAATGTCAAAGCTTTCACACATAAAACGGAAACGATATTACGATATTTAATTTGACATACAGTTATCACATATCCATCCATCCATCCATCCATCCATTATCTACCGCTTATCCGGGGTCGGGTCGCGGGGGCAGCAGCTTGAGCAGGGAAGCCCAGACTTCCCTCTCCCCAGCCACATCAGCCAGCTCATC
>JAVQJG010229682.1:0-10947 GCA_036024015.1 Craterocephalus amniculus | reverse complement strand
AAAAACTTTGAAGAACTTGAATTGAAAGAGTACGTAATTTTCTTTTCATGTGACTCGACTCTAAGTAAATAATGGAAGTTATAGGTTTACGGTTTATTAAAAAGCAGCCAAATAACACTGGTGACTACAATCCGTTTCTGTTCGTGAGGACTAATTGTCACTTTACAGTAGTTACTTTTACAGTAGATGTAAAGGTGATTGGACAATGTGAGTTAGCCCTATGATAGTAAAGTGTTTGGTTAGTACTTTAACTCCCATAAGCAGTAGAAGGGCCTCGTTTTGATGTGCAATACTGTTATATATATTAGAAAAAAGAAAAGAAAGTCCTGTCTTCATTAAAGGAAATTTGACATTATTTCACCATTGTGAAATTATAAAATTAGTGCTATCTCCTGCAGTGGATACTGTTAAGAGTTATTTTTTGGTTTAAGCCCCTTCCTGAATGATTGATTTAACTTTAACTCTGCTTTGTTCAAACATTCATTTATCTGTTAAAGCTGAGTTTAAGTCATGTTTTGATTTTTGTGCAGACTACTGTCCTGTTAACATATTGAGCCTTCCTCACAGTGACTTTAATGTGTTTGAAGCAGTTTTTTTTTACAGTGAATGTGGTTTTCAACCCTGCACTCACCTATAAGAGGACCTAAGATAAGTTATGTTTATTTCCTACAGTATACTGCTCAACTTTATCATCACACCTACCAAAGAAACCTGTTGTCTCATTTGTCAGCGTTTCCATCAACAGATGGAAATGCCCGTGCTCTAATGTACTCCTTCAGCCTTACCTGTGTTTCACAAACTAACCTACTGTGTGTCTTTAAAATCAAATAGATTTGTTCAAAAGTTTTGACAGTTCAGTATTTTTCCTCTCTTGGACGCTACAGGCAGTTAATCAGGATAGGGACGTGTTAACAGTAATTATAGTAAATAAGCAGGCACACCTTAAAAATGGATGTTATCAAGGCATCTACTGTTAAAAAGTAATGAATTCTGACTTTGTAGATGCCTGTTTGTAGTGTGAAAAGGTATCAAATTCTTTCGTTCAAAACCCCCAGTTAAAACAAGTTAAAAGAAAGCAGAACTATAAATAATAGTGTTACTTATCAAGCTTTAAATGCTTATTTTATTTTCTGATTAATCATTTTTTGTTCAAGGATGTCTAAGGAACAGAAACAGAAATGGATGTATTTATATATTATTTAAAAAAAACATTTTAACATTGGTTTTCAAGTGTGACAAATCATTTATATATGTTTTAATTCAGGTGGTAATCAATGTTTTTTGTTAAGTGATTAGGAATGTGTGTGTGTGTGTGTGTGTGGAAGGGGGAGCCAGTCATTTTCTTTTTTACCTTACTTTTTGTTCTAGTGTAACAAAAAAAGTACAGCATAACCTCAGCAATACTGTGTATTTAAGAATTAATGAACAATTACCATAAACTGTCAAATGTTTTTCTCAGTCTTCTAGACATGCAGAATATTTTTACAGTCCTGCCAGAAAAAAACAGCCTGCAGATGCATGTTTAAAAGGAACTCCAATCCCTGTTCCTGAAGACGTTTTCACATAAATCCCTCACAGCTGCCAAATCTTAGTCTGCTAGTACTTGACTGAATTCATTTTGAATAACTGATTAGAGCAAAATTTTCTTAACACATTCAAAATAACTTGACTTTTAAAAAGGTTTTACAGCAACGCAAGGTGGAATGGATCATTTTAGCTTTCCTACAGGAGAAGTACTTTCTACTGCCTGGATTTCTTCTTTGTGCAATCTTGTTCTATTGATTTTTAAACAACTTGAACTGGCACAGTGATGAAGAGGCGTGACACTTTCACTGACAAGCAACTCTTGTTTTCATTTGACTGAATCATGTCAACAGGAACAAGTTCTCATAGCTTACCCTAAGCTTCCTTCCTGTACCAAGGCCTTGCACATGGCAATGTTTCTGTAAGCATGTGTTCTGCATTTGTTACAACCAAACAAAACTGCTTATTTCCAATCATTGACTTAAGACTGGTGTAATCTATGAATAAATATCTATTCTTTACATCTGGCAACTATTCTGCTTTTAACTTTGACTCTGAATACACAGAACAAAAACAAGTAAAATGCATGAGTATGAAAGAGATCAGGAGCAGGACCTGGGTATCATCATGTAGATGACGTTTTGTTACGCTGATGCCCTCTGCAGGTGATATTAAGACATTAGCCAAATTTAATTATTTTGAAGAAAAATATTTATTCTGTTTGTTTCAGGAACACAACTATAAAAAAAATTATTAAAGAAGACATTTTACAAACAGGTCATTCTCCCCTTTCATTTTGGTACAAACTTTATAGGAGGGAAGATATTTGGATGATAATATTTTCTGCATTTTCACACATTACTAAAGCAAAGTATTTACAAATCACCCAAACGATTAACAGAAAACTTGGTCTCAAACCGAACATGGCTGCGCACTGACCAACATACTGGTGTTAAAACATTCCTGGGGGGCTGGCAGCATCATGCTCTGTGCAGGGAATGCAGATTAAAATGTTTCAATTCTATGACAAAAAAATACTAAAGACAAAGCTACACCAAAGTAGTGTCAACCGACATGAACTGACCTGGACTTCATACATGAGCTTAAATGAGGACAGCTCTGCTTATTCAGTCCTTGTGCAATCAGAGAACAGTTCTGCAAAGGGCAGAACAGATCTGTAACAATAGAAAGACTTACAGCAGGTTTTAACAAGAAAAGGAGAATGTAAACAGGACTTTCCATCTGCATTTAGGCTTTACACAGTGGCTTTTTTTTTTTAATCAGGCACTCCTGTTCATCAACAGATTTAATCATGAATCACGAGTTAGCAGCTCAGTGCTTAACAAGTCAAAATGGGAACGAAAAGCGACTAAACCCCAGATTGTACAGACTAAGAGAAAACTACTGAAAAACTTAAGTCCGAATAAAAATATTTTATATAGCTCAGTACATGAACTAACACCAAATATTTTATATTTGAACTGCATCAAATCCGGATGGGATGCATTTACAGAGAGTTGAAGACAGTCAGGCTGAAAATCAGATGAACAACTATTTCGACCTACTAACTAAATTTAGCTATATTTGTTGAAATTAAAATTGGGACATCCTGATACAGTGCCACCGTATACAACATGAAAGTTTACACCACAACTAAGGTTAAGAACAATATGACAAGTTACTATAGCAACTCAATATGTCAGAACGCTGCTTGTTGCAGCTATAAATGCAATGAAACTGTAATGCTACTGAGCGGATGAACAAAGACTATACTACCCAACAGTAAAAAACACGTCTACACATTCTACTTTGCACAACTCCACTGTGACCCTACCTATACCTGGTCTTATCTTGAAGAATTCCACCAGGAATGTTGGTTACAAACTCTTTGGTCTTCGATTTAACTGGTAAAGACATGCATGCGTCCTGAGGCATTGCCACCCAGCAGGGCGTTCCTTGTGGGGTGGAAAGCAGTGACGGACAGAACTGTGTTAAGGTTCTCCTCGTCTGTAAAAGAGTGCAGGGGTTGGCCGCTTTCATGGAACACCTGCACCCTCCGGGGCCTCATCATGCTCCCCACAACAAAGCAGTCTTCCTGTTTGGGGTCCCACACTGCTGAGAGCTTAGACAGCCAGCGGCCGGTATGCATGTCATGCCTGCATATCCAAGTAGGAGAAGGAAAAGAAATGATGAAAAAAAGGACAATGTAAAATCTGAAATTGAACAAATGGGTGATACAAGTTTCTGTAAAATGGTTTGGTCGTACCTGATTGATGTCAGCAAGGGACATTTACTGGTCATCGAAGCAGTGTCATATATCCTGTAGCAAAAGGGGAAAAAAAAGTTAATGCAGGTCTGAACCCCAGCGAATAAAACCCAACAACACCAGTTACTGAAAGAGGGTCGGCCTCACCTGATGTGGTTATCCATGCAGGAGGTGAGCACTCTGTTTCCAGTACACGGTGAGAAATAAGCACTGGTTATGCTCAAACTGTGGCCATACATCTGAGAAACTGGCTGGCTTTTCGTTTTCTTTAGGCATCGGCTGTCATAAATACTCACCACCCTGCAAATGAGATCACCACATTTAAAAAAAAAAAAAAAAGAACTTCAAGATAAAGACAGACACTAAACAGAGATTAGGAACAGAGCCCTACCTACTTTCTGCCACTGCAAAGTACTGCATTTGGAGAGGGTGGACATTGACACAGCGCAGGGTTTTAGGGTCCAGTGAATGGAGTGACTCGTGGGAGTTTCTTCAAAATGAATTGAAAGCTCTTTAAAAACAATTTACAGCCTCCACCACCGCTTTATAATGCTGGCATCACACAATGTTCAGCTCCATGAGATAAAAAAACATTACAATCATCGTCTTGAGACAACAGAATCATCTTACCCCGGGGTCCTCCTATCAACAATAGCGACCTCTCCGTACCAGTTCCCCACCACGAGCGTTGAGCAGTCATGTGACATGAAGGCAAATGTTTTCAGGCCATCATCTACATCATAAACCTGGAAAAATGTACAAAGCATTAATGCTTGGCCTCTGGGAGAAACCAATAAATCTCAGCTAGAAAAGTGGGAAAGAAATGGCAGAGTGATGACACGGTGCATTGAACAGATGGTGACTCACGTCATCGAAGGCCGCTTTCTCGACATCCATACAGCGCAGAGATCCATCATAGCTGAGGCTCAGCAGCTGGGTGGGAGCAGCCCTGGAGAACGCCATGCAGCCAACAGGACGTGTGTGGGGCTCAAAGAGCAGAACACCATCGTTGCCCCAGTCTCCACCCTGACACAAACACGTCATTAACTTCATGTTTGACATTAAAAAAACTACCCAACAACAGACATGGAAGTGGAGACTGGTGAATTCATGAATACTCAAAATGGTCAAGAGCAAAGAAAACTCACCAGATTCCAGAGACCCACTTTTCCCCACTTGTCTCCTGCAGCCATCAACAGGCTGCTGCTGCAGGGGTGGAAGGCTGCGGAGAAGATGCGATCCTTCACCACTTTAACCACTTGGTCCTCTGTTATCCTCATGCTCTTCAGGGCAGAGCGGTACCTATGTTTAGATATTGGGTGTAGGCTGAATGAACTTTCGTGGTAAGAGGAAAAAAAACATTTTACCTAAACACATGGCTTGATAAAAGCTGTATGTGTTTGAGCACATTAAAAAGAAAAAAAAACTCACTCTTTTAAGTCAAGCTCCATCTTTCTTTCTTTTGTGTCCTTTAGAAAGAAAATCAGGGTGAATACTAACTCTGTTTCAAACTATTACTTATCAAACAAAACATATTTAGACAAGTTTGGCCTGGCATTCAACTTATTATTCTGCATTTTCACAAACATTACCTGCTAAAAACATAACATCAAAGACGTAATATTCCAACAGCAAAATCAAGACAAATATCTGTCCATCCATCTATTTTCTATACTTTGTTATGCTAGAGCAGGGGAGAGTATCCCAGGAATTAGGAGGCAACAGGCAGCGAAGGTGGACAGACTGCCAGCCTACTAATGCCCCTTTCACAGCAGCACCTAGTCGGCTCTGCCTTTATCCAACCGACCCCATTACACTGCACTACTCTGGTTTTGTGTGTTTGTATGGATAGTGGCTGTCTTCAGTGCTGGCAGGGCCGTCATAGTGTAGTTTTGTGAGTAATTTGTTTGCGACACACAATGAACGACAACAGTGGAGGACGTTAACAGTGCGTTCCAGTTGTCCTCGGAAATCCAAGATAATCTTGCCGGAAGTGATTAAAAAAAAATCTAGAAATTCTGAGCTGGGACCCCCTAATTTGCAGAGGACCCTGAGAATGACGATGACGATGTGATTCCATCTCTTTTTGCTGCGCTTCTCCTGCTGCTAATGTTTTCTGTGGTGGTTCTGTGGGTTTAGCTCGGTCATGAGCCATCCAGTGAAATCAGATCCGGGCCCATAGTGGCCTGCAACTTGCAAAGCACCATTTACGGCCCTACTCAGCTCATTCAGAACCTCAGTGGAGTGGGTGCTCTTGCTTTGCTTAAGACCACAACATAGGACTCAGATATGTGCTTATTCACACACAAAATGGTTAACTAAAATCCAATCAGGAGGTCATCTAAGTTGCATTTGGAGATGGGTTATACCAGCAGGTGTGACATATCTTTAGTGTCAATTGTGATCAGATGCAAGAAAAATAAAAGCACCTAATATGACCAATGTTGTTTTAAAATAGCTAAGGATAACTCCTACCTCAGAGCAGAGTTCAAGGAGTTTTGAAGGCAGCTTGAAGCCTTCTTCCATGTTGATTGGATCCATGAGCAGAGCGCCAGCAGGCTTCTTTTCCTGTGTAGTCTTTAAGGCAACAAAATTACCAAAATGAACCAAAGAGAATGAGATAGAAGTGGTGGAACTGAAAAACTCAGGGGCAGTACACACATACAGTATATATAGGCATATTCATACCCGTTCATAAACGATTGTCCCCTTGGGTTCAGGAGGAAGCGTCAACATCTCTGCCTCCTTATTTTGGAGGCGCAAGGATTTGCGAGCTGGCAGCACCTCTTTTACAGCAGCCTGTGGCCTGCAGACACAAAGTGAATTTTTGACAACTAAAACAACATTACTATTATTATTATTATCATCACCATCATCATTATTCCCTAACAGGAAGTTCTATTGATGTTTTTTTCTTCTTTTTGTTTGCATTATTGAAATGTGTCCATTGACAAAGTGCTGATAAGTGAGCTGAGAGATGAGTATTAACAGTTTGGTAGCAGACGGTACCTCAGACCCCTCTGTGAAGGCTTTGGTCTTGTCAACTGCTTCAGTTCCTCAGTTGCCTTTACACAAAGAAAGCAAGTGATCAATTTAAATTCTCATTTAGTATATAAAACAGATCACAGGATATTCATAGCAAGCCTAACAAACATCTTCACACAACTGGCCTATATGTGCATCATTTCTTGTATTGGGGTTAAAATTTTGATGATAAGACCAGTTCCAACATTTTGTTGGTACATTAGTCCCTTCTGCCGAAGCAAGGTGAATTTAGGCAATGTATTTGATCATTACTCACTCAGATTTAGTGTTACAGCAGTCACCCTATGGCCTACCTGTAATAAGTTGATGGATGAGAGAAAAGCCTGGTTTTGTCTGATGTTCTCGAGGCGCTCCAGTTCATAGGCAGAAAGTCCTCCACAGCTGTCCTGTTATGCAACACCACACATATTTCTTAAACTTTCAAAACTTTAGGTCAAGACAAATAAGTGTACATTTTTCCTCAAATTTAGTTTTATTTACAGTTGCAGGTTCCACGTCACTATTTTCAATATCCTCCTCATCTTTTGGTCTTTTCATCTGGCTACTTTCTTTTTTGTTGGCTTTTGTTTTCTAATAAGACAATGAGAGCAGGTTAAATAAGCACAAGGTGAACCAGCCTGTTGTCTAACACCATAGCCTTTGTAGGATCCCTCACCGGTTTCTTTATGGGAGTTTGGTTTGTTGGATCTGGGGAGTACCGGAGACGTTTCGGTGCCAGGAAGCTCCGAGATGATCGTCGGACTGTAACCTCTGGAGTCAGGTCCTGCCAGGTGGGCATTGTTAACAATTAACAACTGTTCACAAACTAAGCAGTAAATGCAGCTTTTCCAAAGAAGTAGGCTACACGTTTAATATACTTGCACTAATTTCAAATGTTGCTGCTACATCTGTTACATAATCTCCAGTTCAGTGCCCACACTCAGCGGCGACGGCTTTCAGAGTTATAAGAAACGAAACTAACTGAAACATCACCGAAAGTTACCTTATCAGCAGCTTTACCCTTGGGTCCTTGAGGGGCCATTTCAGTCAACTTGTAGCGAAATGTATCTTTGAGCAACTAGCAAAGGCAACGCCGGACACGCTCCTCACAGCCGTCAACTAGTGATACTCTGTAATTGCAGGAGAATAATTGGCGCCACATGGAAGAGATGTTTTGTAATAAGCCCCTCCCAGCTGTGTTGCGAAACAGAATTCTTAGAGCTCATTGGCTGGTATCAAAACGTCATCGTAAAGGGGTAGATCTATCGGTTGACCACCGGCCGAGCGTCGCTCTGACTAGAAACAGAAGTTTTCTTCCAAACAAGAAGCTAAAAGGCTCTTCACAAAGAGACTAGCCCTCAAGTTTTGGCAGCAGAGATCCCATAGTGGGTCTGCTCCGTTTGCCAGCTGCATGGGCGGCTAGAAGGGGGCGGAGTTATCACCTCTTTGAAGGCGGGCGGTCATCCGGGTGACCCACTCACCTACGACGTCCTGTTCGGCGAAAACGCCCCTTATAAACAAAGGTGTTACTAAGTGATTCCAGTGGTAAACGTTTGCAAATCATTAGCGTCCTTAGTTATGATAATACCGCTTCCCTTCTTCAAATAATACCGCTTCCCTTCTGTGGCATCCATCCAGCCAAAGCTGGCAACCAAACTTGATGCCTGCAAGCTGCATGATGTAAATGACAGAAACTGTCACGTGTTTAAACCAAATGAGACTGTAATAAAAGTAGGCCTACTGGTGTACTGACAGTACAGCCTATTTTAGCCTGGAAAAGTTGAGATGAAATGGCATCAATAATCCTCGTTTGATTAGAGTGATTGTCTGTGCAGCTTTCATGCAAGAAAAAAAAAAAAGCATTTGAAGTGCCAACAACTTCTCCATAAAGACTGCTAAAAGTATTACCAGTGAAAATAAACCAAATCCATTCTTAACAATCTGCCGACCTCACTTACTCCAACAGCAATATTTTATTGGCCACGTAGCCTTTGCATTTTTATATAGTTACGATGAACAGAACCTCGATAACTTATCTGCTGGTGACTATAGGTTAACCATAGGTTACTGGAAACCAAACTAATTTAAATAAAATATAAATTACTCAACATAAAAATCAAAGACAGTGAAATGTAAGATTTGTGAGTTCTTTTAATCTTGTAGAAATGAAAAAAAAAAAAAACTGGCACGTATTCCTTCCAATGTAAAATGGTCACTGCCTGTTATATAGTTTCTGCCCAAATACAGCTAATTATTAAAGCTACATCTGACCAGCAGCTGCGACACCAGGTGTATATACACTATTTATTTGGTCACGGCCCAGAAACATATCAATCTGATAAGAGTTTTGTGTAAGCTGTGTTCTCACTGGTTCTTGGAAGCCATTTGATATTAACATGAGTTAAATGCACAATTAGTATTTAGAACAGCTCACTGACACATACAGAAAGTGTTCCTCTTTTCCCATTTAAATCAGAAGATGAACAAAAAAAAAATTGGATGAATACGATTAATTATCAAAATATTTAAAACTAGAAACAATTGACATTTGAGCCATCAATTTAATTTACGGAACAAGTAGATTAAAAATAACATCTGAAATGCTTAGAAATTTAACAGAGAGTGAATTGAAACCCCAAGTGCAACATATTCATGTAGGCTACTTGTGCATATAATGTCATAGATAAATGCATAAGAATGTACATCTGTGTTAGCGTACACGCAAATACTTTTTTTAAATTTGTATAGATTTGTATTATCTAGACCAAATTTTAATACTTTATTGTATCAGCCTTTTGCTTGCCTTGTTTACATTTATTTACGGCCCTGTTGTGACAACCCTGTTATTGTGACAGCTATGCTGATTATTCTGTGCCCTTCAGCAGGTGCATCCACATCAGGTGAACCTGACCGGATGCTATATAAATGGTTTCCGCCAGGGCCTTCTTTCTCTCCTTCTCTCCTGACGACGTCTGCTGGCATGACATCTTGCCAGGGTTGCAGCCGTGATCCCATGCCCCAGACTGGGGATCTTTTGTCTTGTGCTTTTAAATAAACACCCATCCAAGGGTTACCGTGACAGTCGCTGTGTCCTCCCTTGTTTTGTTGCGGCTCTTGAGCCGGGGTCGTAACAGTTTAGTTATTTAAATATTAATTTATATATGCCTTTTACATGAGACAACTTTTTGCATTGAATTATATGTATATATACATATTTGTACGCAGCCAAACATATATGTATGCATATAGTTCATCTTACAAACATGCATTGAGAGAGGGGAAAAAAAGAGAAACAGAAAAATATCTAAAAAATATGTACCCATATGCACATACACATACACATAGAAAAGGTCAGAGACACTGATACAAATGTGAAACTTAGGGGCCCTAATATCCTTCTCTGTTGTGAAAATGAATGTCCCCACATATACAAAGCTACAGTTACCGTACCCATGTATCAGGATGATCATCAAATCCAGGTCCAGATCAAACTTATGACAAACTTTTGAAAAGAAAAAAAATCCTGGCCCTGGATGCCAATTACAGGTCGACAAAGGAAACGTTTCTTCCATGCTCAATCAAAAAGTATCTGATGGAATAAAAACAGAAGATGCCAGTGATGCTGTTACAAGTCCAAATGCTGAAATACACACACAAAGACTATTTTTATCTGTTGTTTCCCCAGGCTCTTCCCCAAGAGTTCTTCACAATCCAATATGGAGTGCAGTTTTTATCAGTGCCATAACTCACTGCTTGAACTGCATGATTCACACTGCCTGCTGGGTTCTTACCCTGGGTGTAAGGAACGGACAAAACTAAAACAAAAGAGTACCTTCCTTTTGCACAATGAGTGGGTCGAAGGCCTCTTTCAACATGAATTTTTAGTTTCTCAATATGCAAAATAGGAAATACACTTTTTTTTTTAGATAAAAATGCTCTAATGAACATTAGAACAAGGAATAGCTCTCCTCAAGTAATGCTCAAACATGCTGACTCATAAGTCTGTTTCAGGTATGCTCCATCAGTTAACTCAAGGACCATTTTTGGACACCATTGTTATTGAGTTAGCTCTTTTGTACTGGTTATTCTGTATTCTGTCTTCTTTTCTGTGTTTCTCACTAAGTTTTAATTTC
>JAVQJG010229624.1:0-10712 GCA_036024015.1 Craterocephalus amniculus | reverse complement strand
TGTTTATGTTCTACTGGGAATAAAATATGATGTTTATATTCTACTGGAATAGAATATGTTTATATTCCACTGGGAATAAAAAATGATGTTTATGTTCCACTGTGAATAAAATATGATGTTTATATTCTACTAGAATAAAATATGTTTATATTCTACTGGGAATAAAACATGATGTTTATGTTCTACTGGGAATAAAATATGATGTTTATATTCTAATGGAAATAAAATATGATGTTTATGTTCCACTGGGAATACAATTTTATGCTTATTTTCTAATGATCTATAAATCATAGAATTCTGCTTTTATTTAAATTTCAAACAGTGTTCCAAATCTTTAAGAGTTGCAGCTTCATAAACTATTCAATAATTTCACCAAGCTTTAGTTTATAGAGAATCAACAGATGTGCTCGACAGAAGTACAGAAATGAATCAAAATAAAGCAACAATGAGATTCATAACATCACATCTGCACCCACCTGACTCCTTGGCTACTCTTAGTCTGTCTGGCCAGTCATCCAGGTGCCCCAAACATTTTGACAGGTAGGTCTGGATGGTGATGCAGTCCAATGGGAGGACATGGTTGTCTGTTCCAACACGGAGGACCGGGTCTACAACGATGTAGCCTCCTCCTAACCTTTCTATGCCTCTGCAGGAAAACTCTGATTTTAGCACAGATCCTCAACAAACCAATAATGAATATTTCTATAAGAATAAACCTTCAAAACTGACCTAAACCGCAAGTTCTAAAGTGTAATCTACAAAAGAACATTTTCTCTTTAGATTGAATGAAATAAGTTGAGATGTAAATATCTATTATTCAATTATTTACTTGGCTGATGTAAATAAAAACACAATACAGAGAAAGAGTCCTTTCCTCATATTCTGCAGGAACCAGAAGCTAAACTAGGACCAGTTTACTCCACAAAAAACATTACAGTTAACTTTACTTTGTACCACAAAAACAGATGTTACTTATTGGTGACAACTGTTCTAACCAAAACCCTGATGCTAGTTTAATTGAGCGGTGAGAGACCAGACAGCAGAACTGTGCTGGTGAAGCCGGCTGGTGAATGAATGAGCTGAAAGAGGACCCTTTACAACATTTCTAGACATATTTAAATTTGGAGATAAAATGTGGTAGACTGATTATAAAGAAGATAAGCTGTACTTCAGAAAGTACATTTTTGTGTTTTCATTTTGGATTTTATCGGAAAGAGAAGCTAACTCCATCTGTTCTAAAATAAATGTACACAATATAGTGAGAAAGTAAATAGAAACATGTGAAAACTGTATTAAATGTGAGAGGCAAATGTCAAAGGGGGTCTTACGCATATCCAAAGTAGTACTGATAGGATCCTGCTATCTTGAGCTCCAGGGAGCAGTACTTGTCAGAGTCATCCTCTCTTCCTGTTGGGTAGTTCCACGCCAAAGCACGAAAGCTCTTTCGATCAAACTGCTGTCCCTCAAGTGGGTAGTTGGTGTGCACAATGACTCTCCTCCCCTGAAGGCTCGGTCCGAGGCGGAACTGCAGCTCGAAACCTGAGGACACACGTTTTTATTCTGGAGTCTGGTCATTGTTTTAGGAAAACTACACTCTGTTGTCACCAAAGTCAAAACCTACTGTCAACACATCACGTTCAACTTGTTTTGGTCTGGACAAACAGGAAAATAAGTTCTCCTTCACTTCATAGAGCAATAAACCTTTTTGCTTCCTCTACTAACTAGAAAAGTCAGCGAAGCGTCACTGCTGGTATTTGCAGGACAATCCCACAAACCTCAACCCACATGTACATACTTAAACACATCTATATATGAATATACGCACACAGAGGGTGTCAGTAGCCCAAAAAATGTTGTCCCTTCAGGACTATGAGTGGATTGCCTATATATAGTCCAGTTTAACAGGCAACTCTGAAAACCTATCAGGTTCAGAGTGCTGTAAATGTCAAGCAGCACACTTTCCTCTTCAGCTGCTTAAGCCAACACATTAATTCCATGACTACTCCCAGATGTCTTTATTTTTGTCCATGTTTGGGGATGCATTTCACCTCGTAAAATTTTTCAGCTTTTAGTATTTGTCTACTTTTGCAGTTTGTCTGGGAGTCTTTGTTAAGGTTGGGACCAATCAAATAGGGATCAGGTTTCAGACTGATGTCAATGATCAGGGTCACTGATCCACATACGAACCAGACTCCAGATTCTGGTGCTGATATAAATAGGATTATTGGGATGAAGCCAAAACCAAGTTGTAGAAGTTTATCCCAAGTTACCATGAATTAAAACCAAACTATCCAGTTAGACACCCAGTATAAATAAACATCTATCTCCCAGGAGAGTCAGAGTTCAGACATGGAAAGGTGGTTTACCACTGCCAGATACAGCATATGGGCAGTTTTCTGGAGAAAGGTCTGTGGTGAAACAGGGTGAACTTGGGGAAAACATTCAGAGGTAGATTGTCCAGAGAGGAGAGATGCTCACTAACATTTCCCCAGGTCTTATACAGTATAGTAAGAGGTGGTCAACATCCCGTAGTGATGCTGCCATTGGCTTAGGCTGCTAAGCGACATCCCAGGATGCACTGGGCTCTTCCTCTTTATCTCTCGGCTTCTTATCGCGTAGAAACATCTGACAGTATCATCATCATTATCGAATTAACGTATTTCTCCTCTCTCAACAGATGGGGAACAGAATCGAAGACAAGATTCAGTGCAGTCTGTTGGTTTCCCTAGCTAGGCTAGTTGTTATGACTCAGCTTGTTTGAAAACTGATTGATCACAACTGATTGGCTGTGTGGCCCTGTAATGACATTGTTGTGAACAATCACTACACAAATAAAGCTGAATTGGAAAGAACTGAATTGATATAAATAGAGCAGCAGAGAAAATGACTACATCACAGAGAAATTTCACTGAACTTAAAAAAACCAAACATGGGCTGGAGATGTTAAAGAACTCATTGGTTTACCATCTGGGAAAACCCTGAACTTCGAAGCAAATATGCCGTCAGCAGAGTGATCTAAGGCCGAGCTGTCACTCATGCATCCGATCAGAACATACTCATCATCAGCAGAGGAGTAAATCAATATTACTGACTGCAACTTTGAAGCTGGGTCAAATAAAACATTTTTAAAATAAAAAAAGAACTTAATTTAAAAAACCATCTACTCTAAAATGTGGCAGTATCTCAACGTTCATGTTCTGGTATCAGAACCAGACTCAAGCCGGATCCTTTTTTATCTTTCTTTACAAATTCAAACCATTTTTGTTTGTTTTTGGATAAAACCCTAAACTTACTCATTTACATTATGGGATGTCCTTAAACTGAACAGCAGGACCACTGAGGGGGAGAATATTTCTGGAAGCATCAGCACCTTCAGATTATTTATTGAAAGCTGGAAATGTCAACAGAGAATAGAGCTGAGAGCAGCTCCAAACCAGCTTTGTTGGTTACCACACGGTCTGACTCTGTGTGTGCATCAATAATCAGATCAATAAATCAACTTTATTTTGTTTGTGTCACTGCTAATGGATGATCACACACAAATTAGCTGCAAGGCTAACTTTGTTGCTCATTTCTACACTTGTACTTTTGTTCAATAATGTGCTGTTTAGTCCCTCTGTAAATTAAAAATTTCAAGTCATTTAACTAATTTGAATAGCAGATGGACTAACCTTGTTCAAGTCTGAACAGGGTCCGCTCCAAGTTCTCTTTGTCATTCAGCATTAGGACTCGAATCTGCTTCAGGTGCTGAGGTAACATCATGAGAAGATCTCCTCAAAGCGAAGTGATCAGTAGTCTCCTGTTGGGACAAAGAAAGAGGCATTTAGTCACACTGATCCATGAGAATCTACATCACAAGTACCATGTACAGATCCATGCAGTCCAGAAGATGTTTCCAGATATAAGGAAGCAAGAATGCTAACATGTAGCATATCAACATGATGGGGAGAAACTCAGCTAAAACACTTACAAGCATCAAACCAAACGTAGCTCAAGGCTTGATTCTGACCCTTCTGTTGTAACATCACATGTCTTGGAATCTTGAGACCAAGATTATACACAGAGGCCCTGTAGCTGTGAAGATATACTTTATCTACTTTGGGTTTGTCCTTTCAGACAGGAGACAGACCTTCACAAGAAGATATTAATCACTCATCTTTAAATCATTTTCTTGTCAATAAATTTCCATTCAGTGAAGGAAAACATGGGCGTTGTCTTTGCTGTATACATGACACTGCCCTCAGGTTGTTTCCTCTGCAGCAGAAAAAAATCCAGTGCTTATCTTTGGTGTTACAGCATTATTACCATTTTTGCATTACACTGTCATTTTGCTAAAGCTTATATCCAAAACTACTTATAATTGACTTTTTACCAGCAGTGGAGGACATGACTGGTGACTGAGGTGGAAGTGAGACTTGAACCATCACCCTTTACATTACTGAATAACTTGACCTACCACCTGAGCCACTGTCCCCAAATTTTTCTTCATACTGCCATTTCTGGCAACTCCACATATTTGGCTCCTCCCTCCATTACAAACTGAGAATAAACTCTCATCTTTCATTTGTCTGCTGTCAGCTTCTGATGTTTAAACTCTGAAGTCTCACAGAGGGCTTTCAATACAGATAAACTTCATCTCAGGAGGCCTCGTAAGGTCAGAACTCTGCTCTGAATCAGTCCATGTTTACCTCTCAGGTGCAGCTGGATGTGCAGGTCTTAATCATCTAAATTGTGCAGGTCTTCATCTTCATCTCTGCAGTTTGTGTCTGTTTAACACATTCAATCTATTTGAATGGGCTGATGAGTTCCTCCAAGATTAAAATCAACTCTTCAGAGTCGGTCTAACCCAGGTGGAGTTTTACCCGGATTATCCTCAGGTTATATCCAGGCAGGTTTTCCATGTTTGGACATCGGTCTAAATAACAGCAGGAACATAAAAACTCTCACGTTACCTCCTCACTTCGCCTAACTTCGCCTAGCTCAGGTCTTTAGCTTCAGCTTTACTTCAGGTTGTTCAAAGCAGCTTTCCTCTAATGTGCTGTGACCCACATTAGCATTCATTCAGGCGTCAAAGTTCAGAGTTTTAGCTGAATTGATCTATCATGGAAACAGCAAACAGCTGCTGTTTGCTTACTGACATGAAGATAAGTCAGGTTAAGATACAGAAGTTGTTTCAGGTAAGGAGCTGATTGAGACATTCTCTACAACAACATGAGGAAGTTCATGTTGAACATTTCACAACGCACCAAATCATGTTGAAACAGATCGAAGCTCAACCTGGAAACTGATCTTTGACACAAACTTTGCTCACTGTTAATGACTGGTGAAATGGTTCTGGAATAAAACTGACACCAACCGTTTACTTTAGTTATCAAATATCTAACCAGCCAATCACAGGGCACCACCTGGTCATGAAGACATGGTGAAGACAACTTGCTGAAGTTCGAACTGAGGATCTGAATGAGGAACCAAAGGGTTTTAAGAGACTGAACGTGGCATGGTTGCTGAGTGTTTACTGGGATTTTCTCACACAACCATCTCTCGGGTTTGCAGAGAATGGTCTGAATAAGAGATAATATAATAATAATATCCAGATGTTAATGTCAAAAGGGGAATGGGCAGACTGGTTGAAGACAGGTTCCATAAAGGTTAACACACAACTCATCCAACCTTGAAGCAGATGGGTGACTTTTTGGACCCGGGGTACAAAAAAAGTCTTCCATCTTCTCGTCTCCTTAGCCATAAACCCTGTTTCCACCAACAGGCCTGGCTCCAGTTGGGTAAATCCTGATCTCGACTGAGTTTTTGTAGGATTTGAACCCTTACATGTAATGCATGTTAGGAGGATTTATTTAAAAATCAAAATCAATGCTTTTACTAATTTTAGCACAATTAAAACTGTCCGCTCCAGAACTGGGTCCAGGTCTGCAGAAATCAGAGCAGGCACACATCCACAGTCAGTGGACACAGTTGACCCCCGCCCCCATTCACTGGAGTCTGCGCACTGCTGTGGTGCGTTAAGGAGAAGGTCAGGAATTCAGAGGTTGATGTTGCATAATCTATTTATAATTCCTCCATCACTGCTCAGGTCCTACAGGATATGACACCTTATCTTTATCATTTGCACACATTCTTCATCTTCATCATTTGCACACATTGATCATCTTCAGCATATGAATTGTGCAGGTCTTCATCTACATCACAGAAATGTGCAGGTCTTGATCATCTAAATTGTGCAGGTCTTCATCTTCATCTCTGCAGTTTGTGTCTGTTTAACACATTCAATCTATTTGAATGGGCTGATCAGTTCCTCCGAGATTAAAATCAACTCTTCAGGGTCGGTCTAACCCGGGTGGAGTTTTACCCGGATTATCCTCAGGTTATATCAAGGCAGGTTTTCCATGTTTGGACATCGGTCTAAATAACAGCAGGAACATAAAAACTCTCACGTTACCTCCTCACTTCGCCTAACTTATTTCTGCAAGCTAACAGTTGCTTGTTAACCGATTCCAACCTACTTAGCATGGCGCGAGCCAGCAACACACAGAACAACAAACCCAGCCGCTAGCTGTTGGTTTTATTTACCTGTAAGATGTGTGTCAGGTCCGTCACAGCTACAGGAGATCAAGTCCGCAGAATGGTTCTCCTTTCTCAAGGAACAGCTGCAGAACCAAGAGGAGGAGCCAAACATGGAGGTCGGATACCGTAATACACTAAAGAGTGAAACACACGCAGATGTTTGATACCGTAGTACACTGAAGACACACGCAAAAGTTTGATACCGTAATTGACCAGGGAAACACCCTCCGAGTTTTGATACCGTAATACACCGGAGGGAGGTATGGAAAGCGGAAGGGGCCACAAATCGCCCTTCAAATGACACGTTTACCACCAAAAACGCCGTTTATGACGCGCGTGACAACAGAAAAGCCGTTTTTTACGCGTGTTGCAGCAGGGACACAATGGAAACCTGCAAGGACACTGGCCCTCGAGGACAAGGTCTGCTGTAGGTATGGCTGTCTTGCTGTTTGAATCTGCTTGTGTGCTTACAGATCATGCACTGCTGGAATCTGGACTCAAACATAGATGAATTGGCCTATATAGTATTTTATGATCTTATACATTATCTCATATTTTTTAAAGAATACACAGTATGAAGCATAGATAGATAGATCTGCATCAGGGTTTTCTGGGGGCTACATCGTACAGTAACAGAGTGCAGGATGGTTGCTACTACTCCTTGATTATGATGGTTGAAAGGCTTTGAGACATATCGCCCCAGTTTGGACTGATGATGTGGTCAAAATTCATGCCCCAGTTTAAACATTTTTGATACAGACTCAGACGCAAAGTTGCATCCTAAAGCTGATACATCAGGCATCCCGCAGCCACTTCAATAAAACTGAGAGCCACTTTTGGTCACCAGAGGGCGCTCTCATGCAAGCCACAGTTGTTCCGTCTTTGTCAGGTGACGTAGCGCCTCCAATAATTCGCAATGCATTGTGGTCTTGAGTGTAAGTGTATCCGGGAGAAAAACTCTGGTCAACGTCTTTCCTTGCTGAGCTAGGCAACTTATTTGGAAATAGTACAATCTCGTTGTTTAAAAGACTGCAAAAGGGGAAATGAATATGATATGATTTTTCCCACCTGGAAAAGAAAACATAGACAGCAGGTTGAAGAAATAACTAAAAGGCGTCGGATGGCCTGAGTCGCAGCATTGAGATGGAAGGACATCACTTTTTTCGCTGCATCCCCCTTCATGCGTGTCTGCGCCCGGCATTTCCATACAAGTAAGTTAGGTTCTTGTTGTAGTGATGCTAAATATGTGAGCGTTTCCTTTTTAAAGTCACTGTCTGCCTTTAGCTAACCTTAGTTAGCTTCCTAACCAGCCTCTTGTAAACAAAGAGGGAGGTTGGGAGAGACCTTTTCGGAGGTGTTTTTTTATTCCAAAGAAAAACACTGTTGAGCGAATTATTATAAAGCTAGGAAGAAGTAAGCATAATATGACAGAAAGTTTCATGTATGCGATTTCCACTTGTTATTTTAGGGAGCAGATGGTAGTACGGCAGGTTAACAAGGTACTACTGTTTATTTATCTATTTAGTAGTCATAAGTTCATCATTGATGGACCAATCAGCTCAGTCTTATGCCATTCCCACTGACTGACTGACTGACATACATACATACACACATATACATATACACACACACTGTATACACACATATATATACAGACAATGGAGAGTCCATAGCCCAAACCCAAACCCCTCCCTACACACTTCCTCTTCGCTATCGAGTGTGACTCGAAATGAAGTCACACTCGCAGTAGCAGAAGGACACTTCAATTGGAGGGGAAGGGCATGAAGGATATGGGCAGGAATGAGGCACCCTCTCACTCCACTGGAGAAGGGAAGCAAGTGTAGCCATGGCAATACAAAGACACCAGTGTACAGTAGTTGTGTACAATTTGCGAGGTGCACCGGCCGCCTCATTATTCCCCACACTGTCCCCGAAACATCATAAAGTCAGCTGCCATTACAATGACAGGAACTATGTTATACTTCCCTTAGTTTATAGTGACTCCACACATATTTCTGCTCCAGTACTCCCAGTACTACCATTTGATATCTACTATCAAACTTATGAATGAAAGCTTATAATTGTGTTTACATAACATCAAACGTCACCATAAAGAAACATCATCTGGTTTCATTTCATCTTCCTTATCCTGGTGATTTTCTGTCAGTGTGATAAACACGCAGGACACATGTTTAACATGCATTAACTCTGGTGTTAACATTGTTTCCTCCGTTTAGCAGATGCACCGGCTGGAAAGTCTGCATGGATGCAGACTCGCTATCAGAGGGCTGAACAGTCCACTCGCCCTGCACCGTACGCGACGGGACTTAATATGGTGGAGCCTCCGCGAGAACCTGCAAACTGAGGGTTAGTGCGTAGGGGTAGTGTGTAGGGGGTGGTTTGGGATTGGGCCCATCTGACCCTGGTCAACAGTCAGCAGCAGAGTGAGGAAGTAACAACTCACTACACACATCAACAGTCTCATCATGATCATACTAGAAAACAGCTTCCCAAAACAGCTGTTGTAGTATGACCTAAAAGTGACCCCTGATGTGTGAAATGGAGAAGTACCTTGATGGGTACTTTGACTTGAGTAGAATATAAGTAAAGATACTTTAACTTTCTCGAAAATTATCAGTAATTTTTCAACCTCTGTGAATCCTTAACCGGGGCAGACAGTCTAAAATATCAAACAAAAAATCATGTACCTTTTTGTTTTCTTTATGCTAATCTGTTAATTTCTGCCTAAAGGGTTTGCACTCCTGACGTCTGAGTGACACACCCCTGAAGCCCAGGGGCCTCATGTACTAAGAGTTGCGTGGACTTTCTACTGAAATCCGGCGTACGATCAAATCTTGAAAACGGCGTATGCACCAAAATTTTCAGATGTACAAATCCATGGGCACACATGGATCCAAGCACATTTCCTTTGTACATCCCAATTAACGTGGAATTGAGCGCACATGTTGGAGTAGCTGACCCCTCCCTGTCTGCGGCCACATATACAGTAAATATGCAAATGCTATTTAAATGAGCCCTTGGACTGGAAGCCCCCCTCTTTCCAAGCAGAATGTGCATGTCAGTGAAGAATTTCACTTAGAAAGAACTTGAAACGCTGCTTGTTGCTGTGGTAACACATATTAACATGCTCTTTTGTACGCTGTCATCCGCTTTACAAGCAAAACCCAAATAGAATATCAAAGACTTGAACTCGTGTTTATCACTGTGTTTATTATTGTAAAACGGGAGAATGCGTGAAGGCGCACCCACACGCCACAAATTTTCTGTCCTTGCTGTTTTTATTTTCATTGTGAAGGTTCCGTCCTTACTCATCTCCCTATATTTTAAGTTGTAGGTAATGCGTCTTGGCCCTGATCAGGATGAATGTATGTGTGGCTGAATAGTTAACGCAAACGCCTCCTGTCATGTAGGCAGTAGTTCAAATCCCTCTTAGGATTTTATTTGTTTTGGTTATTGCTGCAATACGTCTGTATTAAATACAGTCAAAATTAATCTGCAGTTTCCATTTTTTGATTTAACACACAGCATGATTGATCACATGTTGTAACTGCCAGTCAGTGCAGACGTGCGCTATTCAGGGAAAAGGAGGGGCTGACAGAACTTACACACTTTATGCACCAAGTTAATTACATGAAATTTTTCCTTACAAAGACAATCAGGGGCCTGTTAGAAAGATCTTCAACTGTAGGCTCACTGGCAGGAAACGGCAAGTTATGAAATTAACTACAGACCAGTGACGATGCTGGGAGAGGGGCTGGAATTTGGAGAAGCACGTCCATCGCGCACAGAGCCAGCTTGTCATCTGCTGGTACACAGAATGAGTCGGGCATTGAAGCAGCACTTCGCCATCATGTCGGTTATACCCGCATTTACTGACTGACATGATCCCACACAGCTGGCATAGTTACAGTGAGGATCGATCGTCCCAACAGGCTACTGATCAATCTGCCAGATCCCTCTGCGTTGTCCCGGTTGCCGGAAACCCCAGTGTGGTTTTTTTTTTTTTTTTTTTTTTTTTTTTACCTGTCTTGTCCAGCATCGTTGCAAGCAGAATGATTGTCTGGCTGCTGTTTGGTGCCGGGCAAATTTACTCTATCAAGTAGGGATTTATA
>JAVQJG010229607.1:0-34258 GCA_036024015.1 Craterocephalus amniculus | reverse complement strand
CGTTGGAAGAAAAGGGGAATCCGTGTGCTGAAGGAGTGATCCTGGTCTACAGGCTTTTGATGACATTGGGCACGGTTACATGGTGTTTTTTAATTCCGAATTAATAATTAAAATTTTCTCCCTCTGGTTTACATGGAAATATTAATTCCGAACGAGGGTTTACATGGACAACACGTCTTCTTAATTCCGCTTTAAAGCCAGGGGTTGGGAAGGGCTCTGATTGGTTGGAGGGCGGGGGTGACGTAAAAACCGCCGGAAGTTAAAAACCGCCTCGTTTCTTTCCAACAACAACAGAAGAAAACGTCGTAATAAAAGCCATTTTTGCTTGATTTAAGTTCTTGTTATAAATCAGCAGCTATCCGCTAGCATGCTACGTCACTTTCACCAAAACAGACTCGCTTTGAGCCCGTTTGCTTCGGACGGGTTGCACTGTGTAAGGTCGCCATGGCGACAGGACGAGGGGACGAGCATGCGCAGAACGACAGGAATTAACTACGACCGGAATAAGGGATGGGCGATATGAACCAATTTTCATATCTGAATAATTTTTTCCTTAATCACGATATACGATACATATCTGTTTATCTGGGAAATATATATATATTGCCCAGCCCTATCTAGCCCTCCTGTATTCTATATGCTTCTCAATAAAGATTTGATAAAAAAATGGAGCAACATCTATAAGTAATGTTTCCATCAGCTTGATGGATTTGAAATGATGAATTAAAGCAAGTGTACATGATGAAGGGGCCAGTGAGCATAGCTCCTCAGCTGGGTTAGGCATAGTGGTGCCTATAAGTCAAGTGTCTGAAAAGCAGCTTTCAGTCGGATGTGTAAGTGTGGTGGGGGTCTCACCTCTACAGCGCTGTAAGCCTCCACAAACAGGTTCCTGCTGCTGACGCTGCAGTAGATGCAGCCCAGGGTCATGTAGAGGCAGAAGGAGAAGAAGTAGCGATGGTTTAAGTGGCCCACACAGTTGTTCAGCCAGGCTGGAGAAACGCTCAGTTAAGCACCAACAACAAGAGGAGCATCAGCAAATATCAAATAAAATCCGTCCTCATGCGTTCCTCTGTGGGGTTTTTTATTTAGTGTGCTGCAGGTTAAAGGATACGACAGTGGTGATCCATCTTCAGAACACACCTGGGGCAGAAACATGATCGATCAGAATGATATTACAGCCAGCGGTGTGCTGCGGTCTGTGGGTGAGCTTACGTGTTGCAGATGCTGCAGTGGTGGGTCCTCTGCGGTTTGGGAGTGATGCATTTCTTACAGATGGAGACTGAGGGGATGTTGAGTTTGTCCTGAAAAAGGAACAACCCAAAGAGAGATTACACCATGGGCTTAGAGTTGGTATTAAAGTAGGTATGCAAACAGTCAATTGATAATCAATTAACTGTTGATAAGAAATTGCTTGATTAAAATTAATTAATCGCAATTATCGTTTTGAGCCTGTAATTCCTCGCCAGCCCACATGAGGCGCACTTGAGACCAGAAGTCTTTGATGCAAATGCAGGAACATAAGAGAAGGCTGTCCTCTCAATATAGAGAAAATATTTTAATGTATTAAATTAAATTTATAATACTACTTCTAATAATACTAATACTACTAATAATAATATCTTTATTTGCCTTGTCTCATTTCGAAATGTCTTGTTTCCTGTTGTAAAGAATAAATATATTATTAAGCAACATGATTTGCATTTTCTCTTAAGACAGTATTTTTGTAGGAAGGAGCCTTTTGATTCAGAGGGAAATTCAGCTTCTCAGAAAAACTGCCACTTGATAGATGAAACCACAATTGATTAATGATTAATAAATTACTTGATCACTTGCATCCCTAGTTTAAAGTAGTCAAGAATCTCTATGGTATGATGAACTTCTTTTGCCATCACAAAATGGGAACATAAGCAAACTTTTATGCTATTAGAGTTGATTAATGCAACTTTTCTTTCTGTTCTGCCAGAGAAAAGAATATGACGATTACAGCTGCTTCCCATCAGCAGCCTGAGTGTTGGATAAAGCCGGAGAGAACAGTGAACAGTTTTATCACTGGTTTTTGTGTTTGGTTTTTTTAAGCTCCCAATAGCCTTGGCTTTGCCCTTTTATTAGATCTGCTTTTAAAAGATTAACTCCTCAAACTGGTTTTCTAAAAGAGATAATCTAATGAAATGCAAAGTAACAAAAGGTTCTGAAGCTTTTTTTTATGGGGTGCCCAAAAAAAATAGTTTTCCATCAAATTCGAGATTCTTGTTCATCAAGATTCTGAAGCATTTCAAAATTTCGAAGAATGGATCTTTGAAAAGACTTAAAAATTAAATTGCTTGACTACTTTCAGAGCTACTTCTTAATGACAGACATGTTAAACTTTGCAAACAACTTTTTGAAAAAAATGATCAGTTTTCTTTCAGCTAATGGACAATTCATCACAGTTTTTAATTTTCACGTTTTGTAACTGAAAGGGAATAGAATGAGAATTAAGATCAGCTGGAATAGAGAATCGATACAGAATGAAATCGTTACCCTGAGAATGGGAATCAAATTGAATCATGAGTTGCTAGAAGATTCAAATCCCTATTCTTTTATTATCATTATCATTATTATTACTGTTATCATTATCATTATCATCATTATTGTTACAATTATCATTATTATAACCTCCATCTCTGGGAGAGCAGAAATATTGTTTTTAAAACCAAACTCAAGACCCTTTTTTCTGAGATATACTACATCAATTTATCATTTCATTGCATTTCAACATATGCAGTTTGAGACGTCGTAAGTTTTGGTTTTTTTAACCGTACTTTTAGTCAAATTTTTTATGCACTATTAAATGTTAGTCTTATTTCATAGTTTTAACTAATTTACACATTTTTATAATTTCTCATTTAAAAAATAAAAATAAACAAAAAATAAAACAAAATAGTAATTATTAAATAAAAATAAATAAAAATAAAATCCCTTCAGGGATTAACAGAATAAGTTTTAATCCAATTTAATTAAATTGCACTTTTTAATTATTATTATTGTTTTAATCCAATAATAATCACTTAAAATCTATTCAATCAATTTAAAAAATATTTGTGTGTGTGTGTATAATTTGAAATCTTAAAGTAAGGATGAAAAATTGAGCAAGCATTTCTTCTGAATTTTTTAGATATAGTCTTTTTAGTACAGTAGGGGAGGGAAGAGGGTGGGAGAGTTGTTGGCATCAAGTCCGACTGATCCTCATCATCTCTTTCCAAGATGAGTTTGGTACCTTGGGTGGGTGTCCTGGGGAGGTGGTGACGGCCTTATAGTAATGGAAGACCACCATGACGAGGAGCCAGTGTCCACAGCAGAGGTGCCAGGTGACCCAGTACACGGGGTAAGTGCTGACGATTGTTGGCAGGACAAACAGGTAGACGATGATCAGAACCGAGGACGTTAGCAGGATAACAAGGGTGACAAACACCTGGCAGAGTAAGAAAAAAAAAACAGAGAGCAGTAAGTAAATACAATGGTTACCAGTGGAGAAGTGGAGGAGAGAAGAAGCTTACCACTCCAAACCAGCGGGTCACATTGTCCACAATCCAGTAGACGGGCTCAAACGCACAGTCCAGCAGAGTGTCGGAGTTGGTGAGGCTGTTGTAGTACAGGGAGCGCAGCAGCAGCTTGCTGTACTCCCACACCTCCGACCACCTGGTGCCCAGCCACCGCTTGCTGCCCCCGCCTCGGCCTAATCTCTGCAGGCGGCACAGCCGACACCAGCGCAGCGCGAGTCGCATAGCGCGGGAGAGCTGCCACCTCCAGCTGCTGCCCATACGCATGCCACCAGCAGCACCGCTTCCCCTCCTAAACACTCTGCCTTCCAGACACACACACACACACAGACACAAAGACCAGCAGTTACTGATGCACGCCGCATAAAACAGCAGCTCCTCGTAATGGAGCCTGGCGGCGGCTGAGTTCTCCATCGCCATCTCCTTCAGAAGAAGTAAAAGTAGAAGGAAACGGCAGCTTTGGTATAAAAGAAGAGGCAACGGATGAGAATCCGACTCCTAGAAAGCTTTTCTTTTCCTTCAAGTCATTCAAGCACCATGAGAGCATTTCTTTCTAAGACATCTGTCCGTCACAGCGAATGAGAACAGGAGCTATCGGGTAATGAGTTATACCCATCAGCTCTCACAAAACTATCTCCCCTCTTAATAATTCACAGCAAATCCAGACCTGTAGGCCAAAAAGCTCTGAGAAATTAGGGGAGGGAGATGCAGAGTGGTAACCCTGTAAGAGGGAAATGCAAGGGGATGAATGTCTAAAGGAGAAAATAAATTGGCTACCTGATCCTTGGGCATCGTTCGTGAAACTGAGGATTGGTTACACCGATAAGACTTGTTTTGGTCCTCCAAAAAAAAAAGGATTGCATTAATAATGGAAGATGTTAGCAGATCACAGGAAGTCCAGGACTTACTGTCTTTCCTCACTTAAAGCTGTAACTACAATGGAGAAAGGTAAACACAGCTTATATTTAATTAACACTTTACACTGCAGACACACTGTATTGAATGTTTCTGACTTAAAACCTGACACTTACCAATTAATTTGACCAGAGAAATTCAAAAACTTTAGTGGTATTACTCTAAAAGCAATTACATGTCCATTTTTGCCCAAAGGAAAACAAGTTTAACTTTACTGATGAGAGGCATTGAGATCTTAAATGAATATATGTGAAGCGCTTTTTTAATATAACAGACTCTATAATAATATAACATATTTATATGCCTCTGTGGCATAGAGGCATATAAGATATGATCACATGATGTTTTAAAGTCATGTTTGGAGGGAAAACCCACCAGATCTGAGCAGAAATCAGATGGAGAGCCATTCCTTCAGACAGCTTTTCTTTGAGGGGTTTAACAGGTAAAATATCTGACCTTCAATGCTGATTATAAAAGGATTCCATATTAATGTCCAATTTATGAGCTTGGCAGAAAGAGACATTGTAATTTCTGTGGGAACCTTCTGTTTCACATTTCCAAACAAAAATATTTCACAAAACTGTCCTGAAGGGTGTATTTTACTGTCTTTGAGGGCAAATTTTGATCAAGTGACTTTGTTTATAACCATGTCTCTAGCTGAAGAAATCGTACGCAATATGCCACAAATTAGTCAAAGTTTAGTCATGTGCTTTTTCCAGGCCTTTATTGTCAACATACTGTAGGGCTGCACAGATATACACCACTCTCACTGTTAATGACACCGTAAAGATATCCCACACTAAAGACCAATGACACCAAGCAATGTCACCTATGTCCATAGGTTAATAATTCGCTTAGGCTCAACTATAATCACCTATGTACGTATCATGTAATACTGAAACCAGAATGAAAGAAATCTCATTAGCTACAGAGTATCATGCTTTATCGATAGCTAGCTAAAAGCTAGCTGTCTTTAACATCCCGCTGGGCAGTTTTCTTGGATTGAAAAACAGTAACAATAATACAAAATAACAAACTTAACTTGATATTTGCTGACTTTACCTGGTCAAGAGTACAGGGAGGAGAAGGTGAGACACTAGGGTCAGGTCATGGTCAAGATACTTGGTTAAAAGCTTTACATGCACTCCTGCAGACCGACGGTACAAAGCGATGACATTCAGAAAGATTGTCTATTATACAGATGTTAGCGTGAGAAAACGCGAGGGCTTCTCACGCTACCTTGTCCAGAAATAATCAAAGTGATAATTTATCATAAAACAAAACTATACGATGATGTAGCAGTTACGTTCAACAACTCTCCGGTCTATAGGGAAGTAACCATCATTCAGTTAATGATTATTTAAACGCTAAAAACTTCAGGGCTCGAAATATTGAGAAGTGACACCTCTTTAAACTATTTTCTATCTTTGTGGTGAAAGCGATTCTGAACCTCAGCAATGCATGCTGGGAAATGCAGTTATCTTAAGCTTTGGGAGGACATTAAAATTCTCCGAATATAGCTTTTTTGGTGTTACAATTGATGCTATAACCCATTATTACGTATTTCTAATATAATTTCTTACATGTAAAGCAATAGTTATTTATCAGGACGCCAATTTGAAAATAAAAACAGCGCTTTACTAGATTTTGTCCTTACTAGGAAGTTCAGAGACGTCATATGACCTGCAAAAATGGCCGCTGTGCAGTGGTAAGATGCTGTTTTCTTGCTAACAAATTTCTTTATTTTACGCAGAAATAAGTTAAACAGATATTTTGATTCTGTGCGAGGCTGCAGATCATCAATCCCTTGCATAAATTTGAGCCATTTGTTGAATTTTTATTATCATAACATATTAATAGGGAACTATTCTTGCAGTTTAACATAATCAAGATTTTGACGTGCCTCTTTGGCTATACCTTTAAATCATGTGTCCTGTTTGTGTTGGTTTCGAAGTTAACACAGATTAAACAATCTATGATTTCCTAAGAGTTACTGACATTGTGGATGTGCATGTAAGCAGGTTATTTATTTTTTTAAAGTAAAGAAAGAAACAACACATTTTTAACCATATAAATGTACATATGTTTGAGAAATACTCTATAGTTTGTGTGCAGGTGTTATTAGCGAGTTGATTGATCCGAATAAGTACTACTAGCTATACATTTCTAAGTCGTTATTTTCAGAGTTGATCCAGTTTCTAGACACCAGTAACTGTCCTATTTAAAGCCATGAAATAAAGATAGATGACATGCAACATCACGTGTCTATAACCTTTGACATTCATCCTCATCATCATGTTCAAAACACTCTGCTGCTGTAGTAGGGACTCATCTAAACCCAGGGTTGTAACTCCTGGTTCTTAAAGGTTGGTGTTCTGCAGCATTTAGAAATTTCCCCACTGCAACTCACCTGCCTCAGACCTTTATGTCAAGCTCTGCACAAGTCTACGTATTACTCATCGATCTGATGCAGGCGTGTTGGAACAGGGAAACCTCGAAAAAACCTGCAGGACACCGACCTACGAGGACCAGGGTTGAGGATTTCTGATCTAAGAGTTGTGAGCTGACCTGTTGCTTCTGTGAAGCTGCTTCATCTCCTGTCTGTCCTTTTGGCAAACAGGCGTTCCCGCGGACGCAACTATGACGCAGAGCTGCAGAGGTGCCGTCCTGAGGCGGCTCCGCTCGAGTTTGGAGACTATCATCCCCTCAAACCCATCATGGTATGGACGCAGTCCTGCTCCTCACCCCTCCTGTCTCATAAACATTTTTATAATCTATAGTATAACCATATAATTTGCACAATCCGGCCCGTGGTCGTGGTAACACAACAAACTTATTCTGCGTTGCATCTTTTTACTCTTTTCTTTCCATCCAGGTAACAGACACAAAGACCCGTCGTGGAACCCGCAAAGGCAGCACCTCCTCCTCTTCCTCTTCGTCTTCCTCGGCCCCACCGGACCCCCTCAGCTCCATGCTGGATGGGACTGACCCCTTGTCCATGTTTGCTGCTGCCTCGGCCAGTGAGCCTGCAGCCATGCCACGCAGCAGCTCCGCAGCGGTCCGTTCACACCACAGACACAGCGACCGATCCAGGACCAATGAAACACACAAAAAAAGTTTTTAAGCTGGTGATGAAATAGGAAATATGCTTTCAGGAACTTGGAAGGAAGAAGAGGGAGAAAGAGGAAGAGGCAGTGGGACCCGATTTTGAACCTTGGTCATCGAAGCGAGGGGAAATCCTGGCCAGGTTCACCACCACTGAAAAGCTGTCCATTGTGAGTTTATCTCTGTTTTATGATGATGAAACGTCTACAGGAAACAACTGCAGTAGCTTCATTTACACCTCGATTCAAGCAGATTATATTATAAATTTATTATATTTATCGGCTTCACTTCTTCTGGGATCTGTATGAACCCTATTCATTATAATAACAAACACGTAATAGCCGTACAGCTCAGACCACACACACCATCGAGCACAGTTCAGAAATACTTCAGTTGTCGTTTTGTTCTCATATGCAGCGGGACCATGAACAGTCGGGCTGCAATCCTTCTGTTTGGAAGGATCGGACTGGCCCTAGTTGTTAAAGCACACTGCAGAGCATAACGGCTGCTGGTTGGCTAATCAGACTGCAAGGACATTTTCCACAAGCAAAACAAGCACAAATTCAGGATATAAAACATAAACAAAGTGCTTTTAAATCTTAATTGTTTCATTCATGTCTCAGGTCAAGAAAAAAACACCAGGAAAATTATTAGTAAATGTAGAGATAATGTGACTGGCATTATCCAGTAAAAACTAATTATAAATGCAGGATATTATTTGCAGATCGTCCATACTGACCTATAAATACTTACATGCTTTGCTTATTAGAATACGCTGGAAACGTTTTATTAAGGAAATTCAATGTAAAAGGGGAAACCAATAGGCCTGACATTTTTGTATTTAAATTCCATTTTTTAAGCAAAATATAAACAAAGAAAAACTGAAATATATTGATTTGCATACTATTGGTCTATATGTGTGCATTTCATCTTTGAATTTAAGTTACAGGTTTTACTCGGAAAATTAGAATATCCTGAATCAGTGCTGCATTTCTGTAACTTAATTTCAAAGATAAAATGCACACATATAGACAAATAGTATGCAAATCAATATGTTTCCGCTTTTATCTGTTTATATTTTGCTGATTACAACATGCAGATTCAGAAAACCTTAAATTAAAAAACTCAGAAAATTAGAACATTTGTTGAAATCAATAAAAAATGGATTCTAAATATAAAAATGTCAGGCTTCTGAAAGTAAACTCTTGCATCTGTATTTAGTACATAAATTGTGTTGGTTTCCCCTTTTAGTTTGAATTGCCTGAATAAAAAAACTTTTCTAGCATATTCTAATTTCCCAAGTAGCAACTGTATTTATATCAGCTGTTACTTGAAGATGAGCTCAAATTTGGTTATTTCTGTTTTAGTTGTTTTATTTTGGGAATGACACTAAGAAGGTATCAGGCGTTGTTTAAAAACTTGTATAAAACAGATGTGCATGCTGTTTGAAGTCATGGCAGATTTCCTCCATATAGGTGCTTTGGCATGGCTGTTAACATAATCCACCAAAAAAACAGTTTATCCTCCTGATTTATGAGTTTTCCTGACGTACATTTAGAAAACAGGATGACCCATTTAATATTTAATACTAACATCAGCATATGTTTTCCCTGAAAATATTCGGAACTACTCCTTTAAACAATTGCTTAAATATGTTGCGCTAACCTCAGATGTATTATCACTGGTTGCATTCCATTTCTGCCCCTGTGCATTCTGGGTAGGAACTAAAGTAACCAAAGGAAAGGTATTCAGGAAGGTTTTGAAGATGATTTAAGACCATTTATTCATACACTGGCTGCTGAACGCCGCCATGTTTCTGACTAAAAGCTGATTTTCACATCTTTTCTTGGCAGAATCTTTTCATGGGCTCTGACAGAGGTAAGCCCACCGTCCCACCCTGCAAGATCAACATGTGCTGGTCCACGATGGAAAAGCTCCATGTATTTATTTCTATCTGGCGCCAGAATGAACTCATTACTTAACCAAACTCTCAGGAAAATGTTGTCCAGAAATACTTTTATATTTTTTTAAAAAAGTAAAATGTTCATAGGAAATGATTAAGGATGATGTTTAGTAGTACTGGGAGCCACGTTCAGTCTCAGGCTGATAAATACTGGGAGAAGGATGGAATGATCCAGATTACATTACTGCGGCTTTCAGAAGTCTTTTTTTTTTTACCTTTGTAACGTTTTTTCTTGTAGGAATGAAGTTGAGAAATTTTTGGAAAAAATATATGAGGATCATGGGTCATACATGGGGAAAGGAAGATTTCACTGGTAGAGACAGAAAAGAGGCTAAATGCTTTAAAAGTCCTGTCTGAGCCTTC
The DNA here is from genome assembly GCA_036024015.1 of Craterocephalus amniculus. Taxonomy (NCBI): domain Eukaryota; kingdom Metazoa; phylum Chordata; class Actinopteri; order Atheriniformes; family Atherinidae; genus Craterocephalus; species Craterocephalus amniculus. Next base: position 24,373 of record JAVQJG010229607.1, on the reverse strand, counting down.
GTTGTGTGCTTATGATGCTGAAGCCTGTTTTTACATCAAAGAAAGATAAAGTCAATTTTGATTCTAACACATTTCTGACTCCTGACTCCGGCAGGAAAGGCTCCCAGTCCAGGTTCATCGGCTGTCTCAGAGAAAGTTCGCACTCGCCTGGAGGAGCTGGATGATCTGGAGGAGGTAGCTGTCAGACTTTTCTACCTGCATTTTTAGCGTTAGAGCTGTTTCTGTACGCAGGAGTGTCATTTACACTTTGCTGTTTGCGTTCAGGGTTCCCAGAGAGAGCTGCTGAACCTCTCCCAGCAGGATTATGCCAACCGCATTGAGGAGCTGAACCAGTCCCTGAAGGAGGCCTGGGCTTCTGACCAGAAGGTCAAAGCCCTGAAGATCGTCATCCAGGTAAATCCAGACGCTGGAGGTGCTGGTCCTGCTCCTCTCTGACGAACATCTGCTCACATTTGTGCTCTTCCCTCCGTTTCAGTGTTCCAAACTTCTGTCCGACACGTCGGTGATCCAGTTCTACCCCAGCAAGTTTGTTCTCATCACGGACATCCTGGACACTTTCGGTGCGTTCAGAGGCCTCCTCTCCCTAAGTTCAGGTCTTCATAATAAAAAAACAGGCTCTGACAGTTTTTCTCACCCAGGCCGCCTGGTGTTTGACAGAATCTGGAGCATGTGTTCAGATCCGAGACCCTTACCAGGTAAAAACTGACTGAATTTTCCACTTCTCTGCAGCCTCTGCGGTGATCTCACTCCGTTTTCTTCCCTCCGTCTCCTCAGATTCCTTCACCGTCGAAGACGTGAACGACACAGCGAAGGAAACCTGCCACAACTGGTTCTTCAAGATCGCCTCCATCAGAGAGCTGCTGCCTCGACTGTATCCGTCTTCACTGTTTTATGGCTGCTGTCGGCTTTTTTAAATAGATAATCATATCCATTTTTGATTACATTTACATAACTGTGAATTTATAAATAAACGTTTTAACGATAAGGCCATCATGTTCCGTATTTGACTCTTTAGAAGAGTTTTTTTCCTCTTGGGATTCATCCGGTCTCCAGATTGATTCTGTTTTGATAAAATCAAAGAGTCATTTTGCCTGTACCGACCCTGACGGTGTGCGAGCCGCACGTGAATTTGACTCTTTAACCTCTTTGCACAGTTATGTCGAAGCTGCGATCCTGAAGTGCAACCGCTTCCTCAACAAATCGTGAGTCCACGTAGCTTCAGTCAGCTTCACGGCATTCTTTGTTTTCCTTGAAAACAAAGATTTAGTTTTGATACTCGGATAGAAATGAGAATAATTGGCTTTATAAGAGATTCTCTGCTCCACAGCGGCATTCAGGAGACCCTCCCTCGCCTGACGGCCATGATCCGAGGGATCGGGGATCCGCTGGTGGCTGCGTACGCCAGAGCTTACCTCTGCAGGGTCAGACACGCTCTGAATGATCATCCCTCTGTTTTTCAGGCTGAGTCTAAATTGAATGTGTGAACTGTAGGTGGGGATGGAGGTGGCCCCCCACCTGAAGGACAGCCTAAACAGAAACTTCTTTGACCTGCTGGCAACCTTCCGGCAGATCAGCAGCGAGAGCATCCAGAACCAGCTGGTCGTCCAGAGGGTGGAGGTACCGGAGTACCTGACGCTCTACTCCCCAGCCATCAACTGGATCCTGCAGTGCATCGCCTACAGAGCCCCCGAGGTGTTTACATGGGTTTCATTTAGAAATAAGGATGTAAGAGACGATGTAAGACACACAAAATCCCTGTGTCTGTGTTTCTGCATCAGACGCTGCTGACGGAGATGATGGAGAGATGCAAGACGCTGGCAAATAAGTAAGTTTTCCTTCTGTCTTTTAGTCATTTAGGCTAATTTTATTTACCTTTTTTCCTGGTAGATGATGAATCGGTTCGAGGGAGAAGGCTTAGGTATTTGTTAAGTTTCAGATGTTTATTATGGAGCGTGTGTTCAGACTTTATTATTGAGTATGGTGTGGAATTGTTTTTTAAAAGATGTTCACAAATTTATTCTGGATTATTTACACCCTGAAATAGTCACAGTTATGCAAATAATTCCAAATGTTGTGAAATAAGCTTATTAACTTAATTGAAAGATTAAAAAAGAGGAAATGGAAATACAAAAATCATATAGTTTTCCATAGAGGATAAGTTGCTGTCTATAAATGTTAAAAACTGGAAAAAGTTAACATTATTGAACAGTAATAACTTGCTGAATCAAATCTGGACCCCACCTATAGGCCCTGGCAAAAGGTGTAGAATTTAGGCTTCAGGAAGTTGTTCATAAATGATAAAAATCAATCTGAATTCATCTTGTTATAAAACAAATAACTGCACAAATAAAAAGCTGGAAATTAGTCCGAAGTTAGATGGTGGAGCTCAGTGAGCTGGAAAGGATTAAACTCCTCCAAGGGGAAAATAAACCCCATGTGTGGCATAAATGTTGGTTGTTTCCAGTCAGATGTGTCTAAAATCTGCAGCATGTTCAAACAAAATGGGAAAGGTGTAAAACCTAAAGCTAGGCCGTGTAAGATGTCTGTGATTGGGGCAGAAAACTTAAAGATAAAATTGCTTTAAATAGTAAATGTGCGGGAAAAGAAAATGGGCAGAAGCAGGAAATGGGTTTTACATCCAGAGAAGCCAAACAGAAAACATGGCTGGCACCTATCGGTAGAAAGGGATGTTATCTGATGAGAGTTACGTTTAGTCATGAATCGGAAACAAACATTTGGAGATGAAGCTGGAACAGCACAATGTGTGTGAGTGTGTGCAAATGAATGATTGAAAATATACTGTGTTTTTATGTAGGTTTTATATATTTTTATATAACTGTGTTACGTATTATTGCATCTATATTAACATGACTTACTGTATTTGTTAAATATAAAAAAGCCCAACCAGGGATGGGACATCTTGCTTACTCGCTATGGCTATAAACTCTTTTTTGCTTGCCATCAGCTACATTTACATTTTTTATTTTTTTGTAACTATGCATGCAATGTCCCTGACAAATAGACCAGTAAATAGAATAAAATAAATGATAAACTTTTAATGGAGGTCTACTAAAACATATGAAAACAAGAAAATGTCCACAATCCTGGACGGTGTGGGGTGGATGTCGGGTAAAGAACCTCACACAGTAAACACACAAATGGACAATGGATTATAGGACATTCAGCCAATGGAAAGGTTTGATGATGATAATATTTGTTAGGATGGATATTTCCACAGAGCAAAGAACTCTTAATATTTTAGCAAACATGCATTAACGACCTGCGGTGGAAAATATCTGGTGCCATAAATGTTTCCTGTACGTGGTCCAAAAAAGAAAATACAAGATTTCCCATCAGAGGTTTTAAAACACGAGGAAATATTTTAAAGGGCTGAAAACGTCAAACATACATGATGAATAATTACTTTCATGCTTCACTGGTAAAACTGGATGTAAAGTATATTTCCAGAACAAAGACTCACCATGTCCGGTTTCCCACAGTGCCTTGCTCCTGAATTCTGTGATGAGGGCTTTCAGGCCGGAGTTCGTCGCAGCCAGAGCGACTGACTTCATCGGTATGATCAAAGACTGCGATGAGTCCGGCTTCCCGAAGGTTAGAGCTCACAGTTTCAGTGTGTTTATTCAGGTTCTGGTCTGAAGCGGGTTGAAATCTGAGTGAACGTTTGTCTCCACAGCACCTGTTGTTCGGATCTCTGGGTCGCAGTCTGGCCTGCGCCGATCCTCCAGAGTCGGAGAAGCTGACCATCCTGAATGAAGCCTGGAAGGTCATCACCAAAGTCCGCAGCCCGCAGGTTCTGCAGCGCCGACACCGCCTGTTCCAGTCAAAACACTCCAGGTTATTAATTGGAAATGTGATCGTCTTGTTTTTAGGATTACATCACCTGTGCTGAAATCTGGGTGGAGTTCACCTGCCGGCACTTTACGGTGAGGAAAAACCTGCGTTTTATCTGTTAGAGCTGGAGGAAATGGAAACGTTTCCGCTGTAAGAAAATCTCTCTCTGGCTTTCAGAAACGTGAAGTCAACACGGTTCTGGCCGACATCATCAAACACATGACGCCGGACCGGGCGTTCGAGGACGCCTACGCTCAGGTAAACGGGACGCCTCACCGCGTTCTCCCATCAGCTCTCCGCCCGCTCCGTAGTCACCGCCGCTCTGTTTCTGCCCCGCATGCAGCTGCAGTCGGTGATCAGGAAGATCCTCACCTACCTCCATGACTTCTCTGTCCTTTTCTCCATGGTGAGCAGCTTTTACATGTCTTCACTTTATCAAACCTTTATTGAACCAAGTTAAAATCACACTGAGGTTTTTTTTGCATTGGTGACTTGGAAATACGAGACCTTTTTGCTTCGTCACACCTGGGCTCTGCGGTCTTTCTTGTTCTCCACAGGAGCGTTTCCTGCCGTTCCTAGACATGTTCCAAAAAGACAGCGTGAGGGTGGAGGTTTGCAAATCCATCATGGAGGTCTTCATCAAGTAAAAAAACATGTTTTTATGCATTTTATTCTTAATTAAAGCACATCAAATATTAGAAGTGAGAGATGATGAGCTCATCTTCTTAAATCTGATTGCAGCAACACGTCTCAAACGTCACTTTTCTTTTAACAACAGTCTATAACTGTCCGAGAACTGAAGAGTGAAATATTCAGTCTGTTTTTGTTACATTTTGTGTTTCCCGATGCACCGAATGTTTTCAGTTCATGAAGCTACCCGGCAGCCAGACGTGTAACGCCGTGTATGGAAGCACATGATGTTCTAAAACCTGTTTCTACCTTGCACCTCTGATTGTGTAATGTGCCAGCTCCATACCAACCCAGATGGTCCTTTTCCTCCGTTGTCCAGAGAACATGAGTCCAGAGTCCAGGTTTTAGTTTTTCTGACATCAACTCAGTTTTCCACCTCAGTCCATTTAAAATGAGATCTGGCTCAGTGAGACTGGAAGTGTTTTCTTTTTTCTTTTTTTGCATGATGGAGCTTTAACCTGCATCCATGTATAGCACAGTTAACTATATTCACACATGATCATTTCTGAAAGTGTTTTGGGCCCATGATGTGATTTTGGATCGGAATCAAGTTGTTTTTTAAAGCAGAACTGCCCGAGGGCTCAACAATCACAGGTATCTGATTTAGATTTGCGCACAGTTTTCTCAACATTCCTACAGTAGATGATGGAATATTTACCTTTTTGGATCATATTAAATGTCGTCAGACTTCATAGATGCAGTTTTTGCAAACAAGAGATTCCAACTCTGTGAGGTGCTCTTTTGTTACCAATTCATGTTATTTACCAGTTTCCAGTTAACCTAATTAGGTGCAAATTGTTTGTTACCCTGGTTTCTTTATTTGTACCACTCAATTTTCCAGCCTTTTATTGCCAGTGTTCCAGCTTTTTTATTTTTTTACACCTCTTGCTGCTATTGAATTAAAGATGAGCTAATATCTTTCATGAAAAAATAAAATGACTCACTTCTAACGTTTGTTTTCTTCCATATGCTATATACATGCAATAATGATTAATGAGAATAATTTCCTTTTTGTTTTTATTTGCAATTTTACACAGCACCCCTACCTTTTTAGAATTGGGGCTGTGGAATTTATTTTTGTGAATTTCTTCTGTTGATGTATCCTCATCTACCTCTTGTTCCTCATTTTTGTCTTCTTTAGACACCAAGTGGAAGTCACTAGAGACCCGGTCATCCTCAATGCCATGCTGCACATCTGCAAGACCATGCATGACTCTGTCAAGTAAGGATGGAATATCATAACCCTCTTTGGAGTTCAGCAAATATGTGATTAGTTGTCATGATGTAGTTGTTTGTATTTTCCTGGCAGCTGATCAATGTTGTTTTTGTTTTGTAGTGCGCTTACTCTTGAAGACGAGAAAAGATCTTTGGCCTTGCTGATCATCGGCTTCATCCGCATGGTGAGATTCCTCATCCCTGTCTTGGCTATGGCTCTTTGAAAATGGCTCACAATGTGTAACTCAAGCAGAATATAAAACAGCAGTCCTTTTGTGTCTTACTTGCAAAGTAATTCTTTGTGGATCTGAGTGAGACAGTGAGACTATATGGACAAGATTAGATAAATATGGATGGGAGAGGTGATGGTAGTTGTTTACATGCATTCCATTTTTCAGTGTCCTTGATGTTAAATTTGGAAAATTTAAGGAAAACAAGGATTTTAGTTCAATTTGAGGCAGTTTTTGAGCAAATGGAACTGTTTTTACTGGTGACATAGAGCTGGGTGTTACAGGACATGAACATTATGAAAAGAAGGGGCCCGAGGACAGATCTCTGGGGCACACCGGTTGTAACATGGGAGGCCAGACATTTTAGAGATTTGAGTTCAACTGACTAATTGCAGCCTGTGAGGTTTGGTTTAAATCAGTCTAAAGAAGAATAATCTAATAATGATGGAGACAAAATCAGATTTATGTGACATGGGGAGGTCATTGGTGGAGGGAACAGATTAAAATTGTTCTGAAAAGTGAATGGATTTGATTTGCAACTATGTTTTCAAGTATTTGAAGATTCCAAATATAAAAGTTGATTATGATTGCATCAAACCCATGCTGTAAACAAAAGTGTTAAAAAGAAAAGTTATGTCTTTAGGAAAACAAACAATTACTGAGGAAACTAGCCTCTTATCATGCTAAGCTAACAGTGGTTTTGCTGTGTTTCCCTTCACCACTAAAAGCAGCAGTAATACATATTAAAGTTGACCATTTTGTACTATAAATAAGATCTGATATTTGGTCGTTAATATCTGATTTTCTTCTTCTTTTTTTTTCTACTTCCATCAGCTAGAAGTTACAACCTGCATGTGCAACATTTATTTACAATGACAACAACTGGGAAACTGTCAGTCAAAAGCACCAAATAATGGGATTTACTGTTCAACTATTGTACACATTAGAAATGCATATAAATCACATTGGAATGGGAAATGTTAAAGAGACAAAGAAAATACAAATTTGCCAGAGCCTTGTGCCGACTCAACACAGTAAACCAGCAGATACATTACACAGACTCAGAAGTCAGGATGACCTCTCAAGTACTGTTTTAAAATAGTTTTACTCCTATCTTACAGATCGATAATTTTTTGAAGTATGAATACATGTGAAGCAGGTGTGGGGTTCCCCAAGGATAAATTTTAGACCCAATACATTTTAATCTGTACATGTTACCACTTGGGGACGTCATCAGGAGACACGGCGTTGCTTTTCACAGCTACGCTGATGATACCCAGCTTTACATCACCGTGGCTCCTGATGACATAGAACCGGTTAAAACCGCTTTAAACTGTATTTTAGATATAAAGTCATGGATGGGAGAGAACTTCTTACAGCTCAACCAGGACAAGACTGAGGTTTTAATAATCAGTCCTGAAGACAAGAGAGAGGCTGCCGAATTTCAAACCCTCTCAGACCCTCTCAGTGTCTGAGACTGAGCTGAATTTTATTCCACACAGAAGAAACAAAGACAGGATTTAATTATCTTAACATCATCAGAGTCTGCCCATTTCTCTCTCTTGCCAGCACAGAGGTGCTGATGCCTGCTTTTATTTCTGATATTAGATTATTGTAATGCCATCCTCTCTGGTCTTCCTAAGAGGAGTACTTCAGGTTTTTCAGGTTAAAAAAGACACAAGGGGCTAGAGTTTTTGCTTGTGAAAACTTGGGTGGGTGGGGGGAGTTAACTTTTTTTCTTATCTTCATGTGTGTTCGAGTGTGTGTGTGAGTTTGTGCAAGAAAGAAATTATATTTGTGTTTTTATATTGTTATATTTGTTAGAGGAGTTATATGTGTTACGGTTGTTTTACTTCTCTTTTATGCATACTTTGTTTTTAATATTTAAGTCACTTTGAGCAGCCCTGGCCTGAAAGGTGCTTTATAAAGAAATAGATCTGAATTTAAATGTAGACAGCACCTAAAGTAGATAACAGAATCCTTCCAGCTCTTTATGACGAGCCAGCCGAGATTACAGCCAACCAAAACAGTCTAACACAGAACAGTTTTCCTTGATAATTGTTAAATACATAAACTTCGTGGCCACAGGCTCGCACACGTCGGTTAAGCCGGTCACACCTTCAGATACGGATCTTTGAGGCCCTGTTTTCTTTAAAAGCACCAGCTGGTCATGATGGCATTTAAGAAATATTTTTCTTATTTCTTTAGAAAAGGTGATTTATATGTATATTTTTCCCGTTTTGAGCGTAAATCTGTTGGAATGAGTGATGTTTTGGAACCAGCAGCCTCCATTGTGCTTCAATTGTTTAGAATTTAAAAACTTATGGTATCATACAACTATATTCATGCAACTTTCAAACAAGTTTTTACTTTGTATTTTAATTAGGTTAACCCGGTGAATTCTGAAACTGACAAAAGGTGACAAGCTTTCCCTCGTACCGTTTAGGTCTCCTTCGGTCGTGACTTTGAGCAGCAGCTGAGTTTCTGCGTGGAGGCCAGGGCCACTTTCTGTAACCTGGAGCCGGTGCTGGTGCAGCTGATTCATGTCAGTAAAGTCTGTACGTTCACATTTTATTTATATTAACACACACAAACACCACTTACATCCCCGGTGTATGTTCTCGGCCTTGCTTAGACGGTGAACCAGCTGGCCATGGAGACCAGGAGGGTGATGAGAGGGAGTCACTCCCGAAAAACCGCTGCTTTTGTCAGAGTGAGTCAACACACCAGCCTGGTATTTTCCCACAGGAAGCCTGCCTGTTACAGCGTTAATTTCCATGTTTCTGTCGGTCCTCCAGGCGTGTGCCGCCTACAGCTTCATCACCATCCCGTCTCTCAGCAGCATCTTCAGTCGTCTCAACCTCTACCTGCTTTCTGGTCAGGTCGCGTTGGCCAACCAGTGTCTCTCTCAGGGTGAGCAGCTGCTTCCCTCTGATTCTCCTTCATTATTTCTTCTTCTTCATCTCCGTTTTATAACATTTATTTCCTCTTATATCTCTTTGACCCACACTCCCATTTTCTCTCTCCTTCAGCGGATGCTTTCCTGAAGGCAGCGGTCAGTATTCTTCCCGAGGTCCCTCGCTCCATCAGCGTTGAGGGGAAGCTTCGCTCCTCAGAGAGCTTCCTGTTGGACTTCATCAACAACTTCCTGGCCACGCTGCTTGTCGTCCCGGTAACGCTTCTCAGTTCTCTCTCAAAATGTGGATATTTTATTGTTTTGGTCCAGAGAAGTGAACAGTCGCAGGCTTTAGAGGCGATCTAACTGACCCGTAGACCCATCATAGCTTCATCCAGCCTTGCGTGTGTTTGCAGGACCACCCAGAGCACGGGGTGCTCTACCTGGTCCGCGGTCTGCTCAACATGGTTCAGGATTACACCTGGGAGGAAAACGGTGACGCCAAAGTGCGAGTTTACATCAGCGCTCTGCCGCTGCTGGCTGCCATGAGCCAGGAGACCTACATTTATTCTATTCCTAAAGGTAACAGCGCATAAACACAGAGACACCTTGTTTTTTGGTGGAAATAGGACTGAAAATGTGTACTATAGTACAAGTATTGCTACATTTCTTAAATTTACTCAATTACAAGTAAATGTACTGGTCTTAAAAAAATACTTAAGTAAAAGTACAAAATACTCTTAAACTGCTACTTTTTAACTGATGGATGTCTTATTGTGTCGTCAATAGCAGGCATTTGATTCTATTCACCTGTATAAAACGTCCTCAGACGAACAATGTAGAAAAACAATTACACAAAGGAAATTTTTTCATTACGATTAATGCGTGGTATATGGAAGGTGCAAATTATGGGTTTACACAGTAGTGATTTATGATTTTAAAGTAGCTAGTTACATGGTATAAATAATATAAATTGTATGAGTAAAATTGCACACTTTGCAGTACAAGTACTGAAAAAATGTATTTAATTACAGTAACCTGAGTATTTGTATTCTGTTACTTACACCTCTGTTACAGAATATATCCAGATATTCATCTTGCTAAAGCTCAGCTTCTCATTATTATTTTTTTATTTTCATTAGTTTTTATATTATTAAGATTTTAAGGGTTTTGTGACCCCATTTTCCAAATCCCTGTCTCTCTGTCCCAGTGGACTCCAATGAGACGCTATATGGAGGCGACCCCAAGTTTCTATCAGAGATCAACAAGCTATGTGAGACTTTGATTGGACAGATCCTGGACCATTTGAAGACGCTCGCTCGGGATGAGGTCAGTCCAGACAGGAACACCTCTGCACACCATCAAGACTAACAAAGCTTACAAGGAGATCAGAGTCAGGAAATCTTTATTAATCCCAGAGGGAATGTTGAATAGCAGTGAAGCTTAGAGAAGAAAATAAAAAGAAGCAAGTAATAACTTTAAATTCATGTTCTCATGGGAAAGATCCAGTTGCACTGACGGGTTTCTATCCGCCTCGCAGCAGAGCTCTCGTCGGCAGAGCGCTCTGGCCTTCTCTCTGTTCGGTGTCCTGCTGGCTCACGGCGATCTGAGGAACAACAAGCTGAGTCAGCTGGCCATCAACCTGTGGAACCTCAGCCACAAGCACGGATACGGCGACACCCGCGTCTCTGTGAGTTCACGCTCCAGCAGCTCTGCTTCAGACTCCTGCCACAGCTCATTCTGACTCCTCTCGTCTCTTTGTTTCCAGGTTCAGACCCTGGAGTACGTCAAGCATCAGGCTCAACAACCCGACATGTCTCACCTGTCGGATACAGTCCAGAGGCTCGCACTACAGTCCCGCACCTAACCCCCCCCCCACCCACCCACAAGCTTATAAATGTTAGAATAATCTCATTGTTGTAAATAGAAACTAACAAAAAGCCAAAAGGTGCCGCCTTTAAACTGTTTGTACGAGGATGCGAATGGATTAAAGTAATTTTGGTTCATGTATTCACACACCCGTCTGCAGAATATCTCCTCCTGTTCTGTCCTGCTCGTCACTGTGAGCAAACCAGTCAAAGCCACCTTCCATCTTCCAGCAAACCAGAACTGGTTCTGCTGCAGCTGAAAGATTTAGAAGACAGATCATGTGGTTCAAATTATTCTGTATGTCGGATTTCAGACAAATGTTCGGGGTTTTAGTTTTTCTTTGGAAGGTTCACTGTAGCTGGTGTTGTTTCTCCTCCGTTTACAAAACTTAAAACCATCTCAGACAAGTTTGATCATTATTATCATCTGTCATTCGGGGATATTTTGTCCATTCAGGTCATTTTAATTTCAAGTTTTCTTTTAAGGTCAATGAGGTACGGAGAAAAAATGAACAACCCTTACAGGTCATTAGAAGACAAAAATTCCCCCTCATAAAACCTGCCATAAAAATATAGAAATGATTATTTTCCCCTCTTTTTTTGCTCAGATCTTTCAGTCAACTTTGGTCTTTATCAAAAACACCAAATGTGGAATTATTCAAATTATTTTAACCTTTTAAATCCTAACTTGAACATCAGTTTTAATAAGAAAGTCTTGAATATATTAAACATTTAATCTGTAAAGATTTTAAATTGTTTTTGAAAAAAAAACTAACAATGGATCAAAATCAATGACTTTTTAAGTTCATTGAAAAACTGTCATGATACATGTTGGGGATCAAAGATAAAAACCCATTCTGTGTGAATATTTTTCTGTTGCAGTTTATGTGAGAGGACTTCCTTGTCCATTAACAACCTGAAAGGGTAGTAAATCTCTGCATCCTACCAGGGTTTACCCTGTTTCACAATACCCAGCATGTCCATGCAGAATGGGGAAAAAGAAGGGTCCTCCTGCGATGCAGAGTGAAATGGTGCAATTCTTTGTGTAGGGAATGAAAACACTGGAGATTTCAAGAAAATTTTATCAAGATCGTCATACCGTAAAAACAAAAATCAGGGTAATTTAGAGTAAAGGGTTTTGTTGTGATAAAGGCAAAAGGGCATCAAGGACAAATGCATCAGGCTGAGTGAAGCTGGTAGAGCTGCTGGCGAAACGTTTCATGCAGGTGAGGCTAGGAGCTGCATAAATCTGTCTTAAGGACACCTTCAACCAATGCTCACGTGGGAATATTTGCAGTGAGGTTTAAAAATACACCAAGACTCATTTTCAATATTCTAAATATGTTTATAAGAAGCATCATTCCTTCTACGTCAAAGACAACAAACCATCCCATTATGAAAAAACACCCTAGAATTCCTGGTTGCAGTGGGAATAACGGGAGAAAAGCTCACAAGGTGGCTGCCATCTTCCTACAACTTTTACTCTTTTGAGTGGTGGGCATCGTGTAGAGCATCCTTAAAAGGAAACCTGAGGGTGGGGGGCAGGAAATGTCTAAACAGCAACTCTGGTTTTTTCAGAGGAGATCCAGACAGGAACGATCCACAGACTTCCAAGTCTAATGGACTTTAAGGTGATGATAACAGAGAACTGTGTCTGGAAAATTATTCGTTTTGAAGCCGTTGTGCAGCATAAGCTGGAAGAATAAGAGCTTTTTTTTAAAAGCTCTTATTCAGTAATTTTCAATTGTTATTTAGCGGTATTCAGAAGACCGTATAATATCTCCAACCTTAATAACAAATATATCAGCATTTTTGCTGTGGAGGGTAAAACAGGAAAAAGAGAGGAAGCCGTTTCACATTCTCAAACTTCTCAGTTGTTTATTTAATGTAATAGTGAGCTGTTAAAAAGGCAAACACTCTGCTTCGGTTCTCAAAGGACCAAATAATTAAAAACAAACAGCAGCTTTGATGTTCTATGACAAGTCGGCTATTGGTCACATCTCTCCCGGGATAAATTAAATTATGAAAAGAAGAAAAATGATTCCATCAAGTTCAGCTCCCGACCTACCAAAGAAATAAACTGTATTAACACTAAATGAAACATGCAGGTGCAACTAGAACATGCTCCGACCCCGTTAGAGCAGAAGAAATGTGAAACATCGGCCACTGACCTGTAATTATAGAATTTTATTTAAACCCTAATCTGAATGTTGGGATTTCGTCTCTAGTTTATGATGGCGGATGCTGTGAACTAACAACCACCTCTCTGGTCTCTTCACCATTAGCTCTGTGCGTCTGCAACAATCAATTGTGTATGAAATACCAAAGTGGACAATATTAAAGCTTGTACTTCATGTAAAACATTTAAATAAACCAAAAAGTTGACAGTTCAATTATTATTAAGACAGCTAATTATCAGCAGTCGAATTTGAATCTATGGCCACCAAAAAAAAAACGGAAAATCATGTCAAAAATCCCCCCAAAGAGGAGGGATGTAACTAATCTACTGAATTGTTTCACAATATTCTGCTTTATTTGCAGTTTATTTTATGTCTATATTAATATTGGCCATTTGCAGCTTCCACAGACCAACACAAATAATTACAAAATAAAAAGAAAGAAAAAAAGATCACTCCTTATCGGAACCTGTACATTCCTGAAGACACAAAAACAGACAAGATCTAAATCGATGAAGACAAACTCTGAAAGAATGATGTGATGAAAGTGAAGATGTTTTCTCCAGGGGTTTATGATGAGTGGCCGCTGTTGTACGATTCATGTTCGCTGTATTCGACTGAGCCGATGAGCGTTCAATCCGCCACCAAGAGGAGCTGTTCTAAAAAAAAAAAAAAAAAAAGCAGGCAGACGAGACGTTTTTCCCATTCAATCCTCTCCGAGATCATCCTGCATTTCATGTCCATCAATGGCTACGATTACATGCGCAGCAACTTTCCAATCCGACTTCTGAACTCTGACCTGGTTATTTGTTGCCAGCTCTGCTTATTAAAAGTAATTTTTTACATAGAGGGTTGCATTTTTCTGCTGCAGAACGAGAAGATGGTACTGATGCTCTATGTTCTGCAGAATTATTATGAAAACTGATGGCTGGGAGCTTGATGCCTGGCTCGCTATGTTCTGGAGCATGACACAGGAATTTAAATGGATTATACAAATGGCAGCTCAATATTATGTAGAATTTAGTTTTATAGATGGAATCCTGCTGTGCATGTAATTGTACCGTAGCAATGTTAGAATCTTACATTTTGCAGTTTTTGGTGAAAGAAAAATCTGAATTTGTCTTCATATGTTGCACCAGAGCAGGTGCACTATAGGATGTTAAGCGACCTCCACTGATTTGTCTACAGACAGCTGTTCGCAGCCACAGAAAAGGCTCCTACAATCTACATTAAGTGTTTGGTTGAAATTTAAGGTGCAAAATTATCTCTGGTAACAACATCCACGGAGCTCGGATGTCTTTATGTCCATTGAACTAGAGGGAAGATCTTGACACGGCCTTGGTTACGAGTACATGAAATTTACTACCGACAGAAAAACTTATAACGGAAAAAACTGTTGAAGGAAAGTCGTCAGCGCCGACTTTGAGGCTCTGAGTTCTGCAAGACTCTCCGACCATCCTAATAGTTGGACAACTGTAGTGAGCTGGCTCAACAAGAATTAACACTTGATGCTGTCTGTCCTCCCCACCTAGAAGCTTCCATTTCCCTTCGGAGCCGGTTTTCCCAGGACAAGGTTTGTTTTCTCCTTTAAAAAAAAAAATCCTACGCCTCTTTGCTGAGAGCAAAAGTCCCAAATGAACACACACAAAAAGAGGAGAGAAAAAAGGTGTTAAAGTAAAAGTCTTACAACTGTTCAACATGGGGATAGTTGCAGTTTGGCGCAGTCAGTCCAGGCAGTGCTGACCGGGGAGGAAGAGGAGGATGAAGGAGTTTTCTTGGCTGAATGATACGTGTTCTGATTTTGCACTGGATGGCTGGGATGGTGGGAGTTTGTCAAACAGCACGCCTTTGAAAATGCAAACCAGTGCCTCGCTCTGACTCCTCCCACCACGGAGGTGAAGGAGGGAGGCAGGTGGTCTTCCTTTTTTTTTTCTTCTTTTTTTTAGTTAAATGTCCGTTTATTTGTTCTGCTTGTCCTCGGCTGCAGGCTCAGTCTAGTTCTATGGGGCTGCTGTCCTGGGCTTCTTCCAGTCCGTCGTCCTCCTCGCCGGATCCCATCAGGCTGTTCAGCAGATTTCCTGCCGGGTGAAACATCACATCATTATTCTGATTATTGTGACTGTGAGGGGTGTGCTACCTTCTAACAGTCAAAGCATGGACAACAGAGAGGTTTCTACTGTATACAACTGCTCAATATAGCAAAAAGTATCACTAATGCTGGTCAGCGGTCTGCAAAAAGTTCAGGTACTACTCGGAAAATTAGAATATGCTGGGAAAGTTGTTTTATTCAGGCAATTCAACATAAAAGGTGAAACCAATACATTTTATTCATGTATAGTACAGATCCAAGAGTTTACTTTCAGTGGTCAGATATTTTTGTATTTAAAATCCTTTTTTTATTTCAAGCAATATTGTAATTTTTATGAGCTTTTTAATTTGAGGTTTTCTGAAGCTGCAAATCCTAATAAGCTAAATATAAACAAGTAAAAGTTGAAATATACTGATTTGCATACTATTTATATATGTGTAGATTTAATCTTTGAAGTAGGAAAATTTGAATATCATGAATAAGTGCTGCATTTCTGTAATTTAACTTGATGAAATGTACATATATAAATAGTACACAAATCAATATATTAAAGCTTTTATTGATTTTTTGCTTATTAGGATTTGCAGCTTGAGAAAAATCTCAAATTTAAAAACTCATTAAATTTGAATAATGCTTAAAATCAATGAGAAGGTGATTTTAAATACAAAAATGTCAGGCCTCTGAAAGTAAAATTCTACATTTGTACTTACAAGACAAAACGTATTGGTTTCACTTTTTATGTTGAATTGCCTGCATAAAACAACTTTTCCAGCATATCCAAGTAGCACCTGTAGATTTCAACTGCAGCCTGATGAGCCAGCACCACATAGCACAGCTAGAGCTTCCAGCCTAAACCAGCTCACTTCTTCAGCTGGAACTTGGAGGGGCTCTATTCTGACTGATGATTTAGCTAATTTAGCACAAAAAAGAGGGGGGTTTGTGTCTGGTTGATTATTTCTCCCATTCAAACTACCGAAATCTAGCAGTTTTGCACTTTGGGGCCCAGAACGAAGGCAAATTCAGCATCTGTCTTGTTTCTTCTTAGAGCTCTCTCCAGCCAGTAAGAGTCACTCTGATGTTCTGATAACCAGCCACAGTGCACATCCAAAATGGCCAACGTGTTGTTATCCCGCTGCTAGCAGATAAAGCAAACACAGCTGTAACGTGATGCTCTGAGCTGGAAAAACAAACTAGTGAAGTAACTTCTCATCTTTGGAACACTGCAGGGGAATGACGACACAGGGCGTACGAATAACGAACGTCAGAGTACCATCCGAATGAGTCAAAAGCACAGAGTTTCAAAATGAAAACGTTGTGTAGCTGCTTCTTTAATACCCTCTGCTGTTGTATTATCACTGGAAAGCCTGATGAGCCACTTTCACAATAAGGATAGTTTCTTTGATTAAGCAACACAGCCAGCCGTGGGTAGAGATGTGGGCATTGGTATGCAAAGGAAGTTATCATTTCACTGTTATGCAAGTATATCTCACATCTGATGCGTAGCAGCTCGTTAGCAAACTGAGGGAGTAAAACGTCCCAGATCAGACTGCGGAGAAGACAGTTCCACTGTTCTATTTCCAGTTTTCATCTTTTTCAGTTTTCATTTCAAGTTTCATCTGCCCAGTGATGGAGTGTAAAGATAAGGGTTGGAGTATAAACTACTGAGCGCACTCTGCACAGTCCGAGAACTCATGTCTGATGTGTGAACAACTCGTGTGTATGTGTGACTTCCATCTTTGCAAGATTGAAGACATCCGGATTCAGCTTTGTCGTTGGTGCAGTGTCCCAACGACATGCCAACATCCCCTGGAATATTCAGCTTTTACTCTTAACTCTTTAGAGATTTCCGTGCTGCCAGGCGTGTGTCGGTCAGAAACATGACTGGCTCCTTATATCAGAATGCGATTCTGGCGATCACATACAGTGGTGGAAAAATGTTTTTGGACATCCCATGGATTTGGGAAATATCTAATGCAATCCTAATCATTTTCTGTTAGTGCACTTAAACCAAAAGTGCTGTAATAATAAGGATACAGTTGTGCAAAATGCTAAAAAATAAGAGATATTTTTAACTCAAAAGAAGCTAACTCCACATAAATGATGTTCCCTCATTCTATATTTTGTAGGACAAAAAAATCTTGATATATTGCCTAGCTCTAGTGTTTTCCTCTTGGAGGATGGGGTTAGGTCCCGTATTTCGGAGATACAGTTGTGGGAAAAAGTTTTCGGAAATATCGCAAATATCAATTTTTTTTTCAGGTTTCATTGAATGTCTTTGCTGTAGCTGTACTAAAGAAATAAATTTTGAAGACCAAAGAGTGATTCTTAATGCACTATTCTCGACATATAATTTGAACATATATCTATTTTTTTGTATGCATCTATTTCATCTATTGCTTTATTATGGTCATTGAAAGTTATTTTTTTCATCATTTTAATGCACATCTACTTTAATTTCAGTCATATTTTAATGCACGTTTCTTTCTGAACCTTAATAAAAGTTCATTTAGAACTCAAGGCTGTAAATTTGAACCGTTTTTCTCTACTTGACCAAAAAATGTTATATTGATCCTATATCATGATTAAGGAAAAAATTATCGATATATGAAATTTGGTTCATATCACCCAGCCATAGAAAACATTCAGAATTTGGGAGGAGAGGGGATGAAATTGTCTGCTTAGAGTTCAGTCCTAAACCCAATTTAACACATGTGGCATCAGCGTGGACATGCAAGTAACCAAGACAACAATGGTCGACCCTCCCGGTTCAGGAAATGGAAATTGCTTTTTGAGCCACTACCAAGAAGTTTAGCTATGGTGCTAACTCCACAGAAGCACAGTCTTCACAGTTGTACCTCGTTGTAGAGGTGACTCATCCGGGTTTCTAACCGTGTAGAACACACACAAGCCAAACACACATTTCCTTACTTTGTGCCAAATCTTGTTTCAGTAACAGAAGCCACGATTTGCCAAAAGATCCTTCCCTTCATCAATATCTTTCCACTCAGCAGTTTTACTCACCTAGCAGACCGCCGTACGATGGAGACTGTTTGGGTGGAACGCCAAAGAAAAGCTGTCCTATTCTGTCAAGATACTGAGGATGGCATGTCCAAAGAGGAAGAAAGAGACTGATGTTGTCATGCATGTTCCAGTATTATAAAAAAACTCCTTTCACCATCTTCATCCAGAAACAGTGGCGTGTGCAAGCTCACCTCATTATACATGGGGTCCCTCTTCAGAGAAGGTTGATATTGCTCACATAACACTGTGAAAACGGTTAATTTACCCCTAAATGGAAAAAAAAGAGAAAGAAAGCTGCTGTATTTATTCTATCACTTGCAATTCTTACAACGCAACAGTTCAAGATGAGACTCGTCCTCACCCGTCCACTGCCAGCAGCAGAAACCAGATAAAGTTTAGTAGAGGCTGGACGAAGGGCGGGCCCTTCTCTATGGACGGGTGTTTCTCTGTGTATGTGCTGAACACCACGGAAGCACTGTTTTTGTTCTTTAAGCACAGAAACCTGGAGGGTTGGGGAGTTGGGAGTAGGACAGAAATAGAAAGAAAGCCATGAGAGATAACAGAAACATCTGAGGCCTTGACAGAACAAAAGCAGAGAGAGCTCAAGGACACTTCACACTTCAAACCACGGCTGATTTTCAGCGTTTAACAGGGATAAAATCACCAATTCATGTGCTGAAGAGAGCAGGGATGAGGATTCACTTACTGCAGCACAGCCTGCGCCACAAACATGTCGACTTCGCTGCGGAAGCCACGGGATGCTGAATACTCCACCAGCATCTGCGCACAGCCCTCCCCGTCAGATGAGTGCAGGAAGTGATACCGGGACTCACTGTAGTTTTGCTCTAAAAATATGGAGGAAAAAAAAGAATTAAAACACATCATGAGGACGTCAAGAATTATCGGGGAGACCAGTTGGACAGATTTGAGGAGTAAATCTTAAAAAGAAGAGAAAAAACACATTGCAGGTGCTTTGTTGTTGTTTATGTTGATCATGTAATTTGTGTTTTATAAACAGCTTGTCTGGAAAAGTAAACCCAAGCAGGAAAAAGGTCAAATACTTATTATAAAAAACATCAAAAGTTATTCAACCCTTTTGAGTCTGAGCTTACTTTGCTTCTGATTTAGTGTTTCCATACCACATAAAAATATTTAAACATGTTCATGTTTGGTTTCTTTTCTTTCAGCACGACTTCAGCTGTATGATCAGATTATTATTTTGCACTTCAACCTACTATGTTGGGTTAAAAACGCTACAAATAACCAAATCTGAATTGAAAGCAATTCAGCATAGGATCAGTTGATTCCACCTAGTTTTTCACTCATGACAAACAATGATGTTTTCACAGGAGCGTAATCCCCGATCATTCCATCACATCCCACTTTTACTCTTGGATACAATAAATATTTTTGTGCCAACAAATGTAAATGACCATATCTCTCGTCTTTCATGATCTATCAAGAATTTAGAGTTACCATTAAACCTACCATATAATGCATTTGGAGGGTCGGCGGACACCGTAGTACCCAGAGAACCCACGCATACACAGGGAGAACATGCAAACTCCTCCGTTCAAGCCCCTCCCCAGCTGAGGCTCGAACCAGCAACCTTCTTTTTGTGTGAACACCACCCCACCACAGCCCCTGTTTTGACGTACATCAACAGATATATGTGAAATAATGTTTAGACTGGATTTGTCAGGACTATTACTCTGCTTAAATCTGGCTAAAACAGTTTTTGCTGCTTTTTAGGAAAATAACTGAAAATGAAATTTGTTTCTTGCATTTTATCCTATTTTCTTTGAGGGATTTCTTTCTTTTGTTGATTATTTTTCTATTATTTCATTTATTCTAAAGTCTGTTTTTAATGCAACTTAATTTTCTGCACCCCACTGTAATACGTGTACCATTTTATGTAAAGCAATATTGAATTGTCCTTTACATGAAATGTGCTATACAATTAAACTTACGTTGCCTAATGAAAATATTTAACCATAAAGATTTCTTCAGATGAATGCTACAAACTGAAAATAATGAGTCATGAATCCCCATGTACATTTGCCTCTCATACAGAAAAAAACAAGACACTTTCACTGAAAAGCTAGTTGAGGGTTTATGTCTTTCAAAAGGAACTACTTATTTAATATTCGTGCTAAGATGAACTGTTCTAAGGAATAGAGAGTATAAATGTTATAAAAATAACAATATTTTGCCTGCTGGGCATATCTTTTGACTTTCTTTAAAAAAAACAAAAACAAAAACAAAACAAAAACAAGATGAAACCAGCACAGATGCACTTCTAACATGCCTGTAGGCTATTTTTACAGTAGGCTTGTCAAAGCAGGAAAAACTGACAATTTTCCTGCCATGACTTCTCTGCATTCCATCACAGAGAAAAGATCCCTGCATTGTGCCATCTGTAAACCTTTTAGTCCTGTTACCACAAAAGTGCAATTCACAGCCTTTGACTTAGTAAATGACTGATTACCTTTCCACAAGGTGACAGCCAGCAGCTGATGGAGTTTTGGGTGACCCAACTTGCTGGATCCTCCTGTGGACCATTTTAAGGCTCTGGATACAAACGCTGCTCGTTCTGGAGAGTTTTGATCCATCAAGCTGAACAGCTTAGCCAAGTGTTCTGCTCCACAAACAACAACACAGAGTTTTATATAGCACCAGTGTTAGTCAGTGGATTTATGACTCATACCGGATACGAACAGATCAATAAGGCAAACTAAGCAATGAACACATAATCGATCAACCACAGTTTAGCTTCAAGCCACAGTCACAGGAAACAAGAGTCTTGACTCATATTATCCATCAGCAGTCATTCATTCAGTAATAAAAGATGTCATTTAAACAACGTTTTAACATGTGTTCTGCTCTACAGTGCATGTTTATACCAGTTAGGGTTGTTATTATATTCTCACTCACACTTAACAGACAGTGGATTCAAAAAGCATGGTAAACACATCTTTCAAATATAAAATGATTAGCTAACTGTCTTTTCTTAGTTTACATTAACAGTTAGACACCCACCTAATATTTCATCTTCAACTTTTGTATCAGATTTCTCCAAAACCTCCAGCACCAGCATGGACAGATCTGCTGCACTGTTTTGCTGAAAAACAATATACAACCAACTTGACTTTTTAGATTTTGGAAAATATTTTGTATACGGAAAAAAAGTGGTGTGCCAAGCATAACTAATCAACCAAATATATACAAGAAGATCCCGAAATATATCAATATGTGCACAAGCAAAAGTCCTAGTTACCTCTGTAAGCAGATACTCTCAAAACTCAAATGTTCTACTCATGTGTGATCTTTACATTGCCTCATACATTTACAAGACATGAAGGTCTTATTGGAATTTAGATTTTGAAAATCTCCCCCATCCCCCCCAAAAAAAGAAATCATACCTGGTTATAGCTGAAGAATAGCAGAGCACCATTATACATCAGCTCTCTGGCCTCCGCATGTTTTGCCTGTGACATGTACCTGACAGGAAAAGAGTTATCACATGAGATTACAGTATCAGTCATTTGCCTGGATCACTCATGATTATTCCTGCACTTCAAGTTAAAGATTGTATTAGTGATAATAAGACCACATCGCATTTATTGTGCATGAAGATTCCTGTGTATATATTAAGAAATAAAAGGATGATACTGGGATCATAGCAACAAACCATAAGGGGCAGCCGACTAATTAGGTGGGTGGGTAATTAATAATAATGAAATGGTTTGGCTTTGAAATTGTAGTATTTCTCATAAAAAAACACCTTCTTAAAGAACAAATACACATTAATTTGACTAAGATGCAAAGACAGCCATTCAGTGCGCAACTAAATATTTTTAAGATGTTGGAGATAAGAGATTATTGTGAGAATATGTCTCATCAAAACAACACATTTACAACAAGCAAGTTAATTGTAATTGGACAAATCACAAATACTTTCTATATACGCAATAACCAGAAGATAGCCATTTATATACTAAAACTATACTTAAGTAACATGTCTAATCGTCATACTGCTGGTCATAGTACGGTGGTGTAGAATACGGCTAGCTAGCTAAATGCTAACACAGCTTGCTGGCTTTAACGCCCGTTTAGGCCATGCCAGGCTAACCTTGACACTGTTGTTTTCCTCTATATTCTCTTGATTTAATGTGTAATTATTTCTTCTCATTAAGCACAGAGACATGCTGTCTAACGGTCTCGTGTAAGTAGCTTAGCTAACATGACTCTGCTATCATTAGCTTGCTACCTGTGTAGTTGCTAAAACTGCAGCTAGCCAATAGCCGTATTAGCCCAAAGGGACAGAAATGACAACCATCCAACCACAATGACGGACCAATATGAGTAGGTGGGTCCGAGATAAAATCCAACCAATCATATGAAAGCAGCAGAGCAAGCAAGGTGACAGCAGAATGATCTGGAACAACAGGCCTCGGAGCCAACTGACTCCTACAACTGCTGCTAGGTGCGAACACATTCTTACCTAAAAAACAAAGTCTTATACATCTGATGTGCTTCATAGTAATCTCCTTTTTCTACGCTGGCGCGCAGTTTTCCTTCGACCCTCTGGACACCTCCACGGTTTCTGACACTGGAGGACCTCAGAGACTCCGGCTCCGACATGGTCGCTCCTTTTACAGCCGCAACTCTGCGCGAGCGTTGACAGAGAGAACCCGGAAAGCTTTTAGCTAAACTGGCCCTCCTCGTTTGCCGTAGCCGGTCTGTTGCGTTTCAGTAACTGGAAGGCTGCGGGTAAAAATGGAAAGTTTGTGAAATCTTGTGACCATCAAAGGTCCCTCAAAGGAGCATGGTTGGAGCAAGGTTAAAATAAGAGAAGTAAAACTACGCGTAAAAGTGAAGGCCTTGTGGAAGATGTGAAATCTTTTTGTAAAATCCAGGCTTTTGCTTGGGTAAAAAACACGAAAATTCTTTTTTAAAGTTTAAAAAATACCAATACTAGGGATGGACACTCGATTTAATTGTTTTAATCAATTATCAGGATAATTAATATTCAGTTATCAATAATCATTAATATTTCTATATTAAAATTCCATATTTATAGCCTATATTGCAATAAAGTGAAAGTAGAAAAAATGTGTGTTTCACTTAGATTATCTCATGATGATGAACAACAATTTCATCTCCAGTCTAAAGGTGCATTCCATGAATTAATTAAAGATAATGTAATTGATCAGAGTCTTAACAATTAATTAATTGATCGACCATTAATTAAGCCCCTTCCTAGCTAATATGGCATTTTAGTAGATTGCATATTTTATTCTATTCAAACTGATTAAAACAGGCTCTGGTCTACACAAACACGATGTGAGACATGATGATAAACTGTATAAATGTATAAATTCACAGAAAAAGGATCAGGATCAGCTAATAGCAGACATTTCATCCAGTGCATCCTCTTGGAAGAACTGGGTTGATTCTTTAGAAAACTTCACATCGGTCTCTGTCACAGTAACCCAAGGTATTCCAAAAAGATCTATCCTAGCCCCTGTGCTCCTTTTTTAACATATGGGTTAAGCCAGGAACTAAATCATTCTAAAATACAGTGTTGGGACCAAAATTGTTCACTCTTTATGTTAATGATATATGTAATGTTTCCAAAAAACTGAAATTAGTGTCATTTGCAGATCATTTAAATATCTTTTGTTCAGGGGAAAACTTGGGACAGTTGGGAGAATTTTTTAATATGGAAATGCACAAATTAAATCAATAGTTTGATTGTAACAAATTATCACTGAATTTAAGTAAAACTAAATTTATGTTATTTGGTTTATTTGATGTAAATGCAAAGGTGCAGATTCACATAGAAGGGGAAGACAAAGAGAGAGTTCATGAAATCAAATTTCTTCGTATCACAACAGACACTAAAATTACATGGAAGTCTCATATTAAAGGAGCTAAAAGCGAAATTTTTCGCCCTTAGGTGGTGTACTGTGGAGCTGTCTCAAACCAAAACAAAGCCTGTGTCAATCAATGACCTTCTACCTCTCCCCCAACCGAAACACCACGCCCCTATTTTTTTTTTTAAAAAAAGGAAAAACTCCTCTTGCCTCATATAGTTTTACTTTATTTATTAATTTTAAACAGAGAGCATGTTTAAAATTATGTAGGCTTAAAAACAGTATAATTATATATTTTCTAAAACTAATGCAAATATGATTAGTTCAAGATGGGGTGTGCTTGTGCAATACAACATGAGCTGAGCTAAGAACCGCAGCTTATTCTATATTCATCGTTATGATCCAAAACATAAAACTTTTAAAGCAAGCCATTTTTATTTTGATGCCAATTCTTCT
>JAVQJG010229597.1:0-14702 GCA_036024015.1 Craterocephalus amniculus | reverse complement strand
GTTCTGTGGTCCAGTAATGTGTCGTCATGATAAAACGTGCTGTTTGCTGATGCTTCCTTGACGGTTGATTTTGTAACCTTTCAGGATGTGTAATACATTTAGTGAATTATAATGGAATTAAAAGTGGCGGGGAGCTAAGTACATGTGCAAATGTGCACACCAAGTATGAGGAAAGGGAATAAGAGTGTAAATATAATGTTACATTGTTGTTAAGCCTTTGGGTGACTTTGTTTCCACTTTGTGTCAGATAAACTGTAAGTTAGCACAGACAGGGATTGGGTTTGACTATAAATGCCATTTTTCACTAATGCTTCGAGGGCGTGACTAAATCCCATTTGAACTCTGCTCAATCAGTCAAACTAACATTTTCACCTTGTTTGTCACATTTTGTCTTGTCTTCGTCACCTCCATTTATCACTTCCACTTGGTTAAATGGCACAATTAAGCTTATTATAGTAAACTGGAAACCAACCTGAGGTGTCCACATAACAAGCCAATCAGCACCACTAACGGGATAGCCTTCACTTATGTTTTCATCGGCTGTGTGTCTATGCCAAAACCTGCAGTTAAAACGTGGCAGTAAATAAATTGTTCTCCACTGAGATAACCACAGCTGAAAACTGAAATCACATTTGATGGCAGTCATTAGCTTTGCTCGCTGACCAAATACATCATGTTGTCACTATTTTGGCCCACAGAACATATTAAATTCCATTAGTGGAGCGTATTTGAAGGCAGCAAATTACCCTTGTACTATACAGATTTCGACACTGGTATTAAAGTTATTCTTTTGACATAGATTGTGAACTATGTGTGATGTATATCTTTTTTTCTTTGGCATGCAAAAAAAAACTTTGTTTGGTGTATTTCATAAAAATTTTCTTTTTCAATTTTTGGGATTCTGGATCCACAGAGCAGAGCTTGTTTATAGCTGTAAAAGTTTTCAAACCTGAAACTCTCAATCCTTCATAGATTTTAGATTTTTTTTGAGGATCAAAATCACATTGTTGACATTTCAAGAGGTATTTCTGCTTTGAAGGTTTACCCTAAAACCATGCCAAGCTCATGCCAATGAGCTGGCATTTAAAGTTCATCATGGCTTGTGAATCTTTACACTGACATTCATCGTTTTATTAACAGTCAGTAGGGTTATGCTTGAATCTCTCTGACATGTCTGATAAACAAGACAGCTTTGACACAGAGGGTTCTCTGTGGAGATGATATAGCCTTGTGACCCTCTTTGGCCCCCCATGCTCCATGTCACAGTTTGCGAAGCCCTAGTGACAGCAACTGTCAGGGGAGGAGCCTGCGACCTTTGCTTAACTAATGGATCCTTCATCATCCCCTGTGCCACTAGCATGGACTCTGTGTTTATTGCTCTTTATTTTGAATTAAATCCACAGCAGTGCCCATCCATCATGATCGCACATGACCTTTGCAGGAGGTGATGACTTGGCCCTGAAGAAAGCAATGTGACGGTCTAAAGCAACCTCCTGGACCAGATTATTGTTTCTTTAAACTGCTGGGTGTCTGAGATGTCTCAAATGTAAATACCTTTATCAAATTAAGTGTCTTGTAAACTTTGTATTAACTGCAACGTCAATGAGATTTCTATTGGAAACTACCACATATTATGAAAGATTTCAATTATAATAATAAATGTTGTCTGTACCTTTGGGGAAAGTATTGACAGACTGGCCATTGCTCATCAGGTCATACTTGACTTCACATAATTTAAACTCTAGTGAAGAATTATATGATGTTTATATGGAAAAATATTTCATCTATCCCATTAAAATAAGTCTGATCAGTGATTCCAGCCAACATGTTTA
The DNA here is from genome assembly GCA_036024015.1 of Craterocephalus amniculus. NCBI lineage: Eukaryota > Metazoa > Chordata > Actinopteri > Atheriniformes > Atherinidae > Craterocephalus > Craterocephalus amniculus. The sequence continues at coordinate 12,870 of JAVQJG010229597.1, read as the reverse complement.
CATGGATGTTGGATAAAATGATCCGAACCGATGTGTGTTGATTGACAGATTCAATACATTCTAAACCTTTCTGAACATGTGCAGTCCACTAGTTCTGGAAAAAGGGGGCGGTTTCTTTGTTTCATTTTGACATGTTCGACCGACAAAAAGCACAATAATCCTGAAACTCTTTCAGATTTCAACAAAAATGTATCCCCCACAGTCCCGTTATATTTTGCTGTCACCATTGTGCACATCTTCACTAAAACTCGTTACGTGACCCCCACGTGCCTCATGCATGTGCAGAAACAACATCTATCCAGAACTGATCTGATTGGGTGTTTATATGGTCCTTTTTTCCTGATGATCCGATGGTGAAAAGGTTTAAACCACCCCTCTCTATCGGATCGAAAATTCTTTCCAATCAAGACTGATCAGATCAGCCAAGGTCCTTGTACGACACATATTTATTCTGATTGGACATTTGATCAGATCAAAAGTGCTCCATGTAAACACAGCTACTACGATTTCTTTCTTTGAAGGCTTCGATTTGTTTAAAATTGACTACATCACATTTTACTAAGATCCTAGTGATGCTATTCATTTGCTTTTTTCATTTGCCGTTATTATCATAAAAGAGCAGAGTGGTTTACAGGAAATGCATTAAAAGTTCAGTTTAATCCTTTAACGATGTATTACAAAATTGGAAAAGATGATCACTGCTGTACTGGTTTCCTGGCTGCCTCCAACAGTGTCACAGTACTCTGCAGAGATCCCTTCCCAATTCCCCAGACTCTGCTGTGATAAAACATCAGCTCTGGGGGAAGAGTTCCCCAGTGACTGATAGGATCAGTCCTTTAGGCTCTCACAGGAAAATTGAGACTAGCGGAGAGACATGGGAGCCTTTTGTGGTTCTTCCCTTCAGGAAGAAGTCAGTTGTTTTCTACTACCAATCAGTTTGAGTTTTTCATGTTTATTGTTGATCCATCAATCAGCACAGGTTCAAGAGGTTCTTTGAACTAAATAGCATAAAGAACTGATGTTTTTGTTACAGCTGTTCACAGCGTATTACATTACTGGGAATATTAATGTAACAGGGATTGATTCCTGTAACTTTTCCCTTTTTATTTCTCATGTTTCTCTTTAAAACCTTGAGTCAGCCTGATTCTGGCAATGATCAATAAGTAACCCACACTATGCTTTTTGGCTAACTTTCTCCTCTCGTGTGCACTGTGAAAGCTTTTATCTGCTTTTATGGCAATTTATTTTTTGTTAAATGGATTCCAAAGAAATGGACAAATTACATTACACATTTCGAGTGGTTTAACAGTGGATAGGGGCTTGTAATTATTCCAATGTGATGTAGAGATTTCAACCCTGAAGCCCAATTTGCAGAGATTTTTAGTTGTTGTTATCTCTACAAATGGAAAATGTACAATGGAAAGGAAGATAATGACTTGATGAAACTGTACATTTTCTTCAATAATCACTTTCAATGTGGAGGTGTTTTTTTATGCCAAACCACCTCAGACTATACTGCTGCAAAACGCAGTAAAAAAAAAAGTCAGCACAATTAGGATAAGCATGTCTTTTTGCTCTTCAATGCAATGGTAATGTTATTTCCAGTCTCACTTCTGATCAGTAGCTGATTGTTTGTTATCATGGAGGCCACTGTGAATGCATTCCTTCTTGCTTTTATCACTATAATAATCCTCATTTTAGAAGTACCAATTTTCATCTTCTTCTTTTTATTTATTATCGTTTTAATTGTTGTGTCCTTTCATGTTCTTTTCTGCTTTGTAAAGCATTTTGGGCATGTTTCTAATTTCACAAGGTGCCATATGAATGAAATATAAGATCCATAAACTATAAGTGTTTCATAACTCTGAATTAATGGCAGGAGGTTACAATAAATGTTACAGATGCTTTTGTTTAATAGATCCAATATTAAACCCATGCCTAACCACCATGTGAAATATGGGCAGACACAGTACAAGGGAAGGCAAGATTTGAGAGTGTTGGTTTGTAACCCTCTGTTACCCTTAAAAATAAATCCAGACTTCAGTCAGTAGATCTCAGCAGCTATAGAAACAGGTGCATGTAAATTTGTTAATTATTGATCTTGTGCATTTATTCTGCAATATGAGTAATGTTTAAGCCTTCCTTTCCTCTGCCACAGTAGATAATGGACTTTTGGTGCTTGTAATACCAATGACTAATTTTCTAAGTTCATATTTTGTATATTACTCATTAAAATCAGTAGACAGAGTTTTGGTTTTAACTTTAGAGAGAGCTTAGGGGTGTTTTAATCTCTGTGATTTCACACACTGGTTCTAAAAAATGATCTTGCTGAACATTAGAGCTAGCAAAATCTATAAATTTGCCGCCTCACTCTAACATCTGTCTCATCTTGGCCACAGTATTAAAGATTTTTTTGGGATTTGTTACTACTTCTATAGTTTTTCAATACTGGAGAAAGAGTTAAGTCAGACAGAAAAAAAAGGATTTTATCTAACATATGAACTATGTGATCGGGGAAAATTTCCTCCAAAAAATGCAGACTAATCTATATTGTGGTAATTTTCCTCTATAATTTTCTATAAATTCCTATTTCATCAAGTATTCAATTTAGCTTAATGGCATTATTCAATGTGAGGCTAGGGTCTGCTGTAAAATGTCTGCTGAAGTCCTCAGTGTTTGCATGTGCACATGTACACGGGTATGTGTGTTGACTGGTCCATGGTCCATTTTGTGTGGAACTTTGTATCCAATGTATTTTACAGAACCAGCAGAACAATAAGTAAACAAATCAATGGCTTATCATCTGCATCATCACAGGCATGAAGTTATTGGATCATCTCTGCACCCGGTCCAGCATGACTGACTTTAAAACATAAAGCTTTAATGAAGGCCATGAATGTATTTGCATGTTGATCAGCCACATATTTAAATGTCAAAGGAATCTGCATTTCTGAGATATTTGACTCATTCTCAGTCCAACGTAAGATCTAAGTACCAAACCTCCACAGACTTTTTTTTAACACCCAATGTTTCAGAGTGAGTTCATGAGGGTCTTAATGTAATAATAAAAGAAGGAATATGCTGACAACACACGTGGCCTTGAAACAACACGTAACTATTAAAAACACATTCAACAAAACCACACAGCTGGTATGTTTTTAACAATCAATATTGGACTTTTTATTTGGCACCCATTAATCTCTCTGCAACATGAATGTTCCTGTCTTCCTCTGGAAAACGAGTGCACCACAACATGCATGAAAGGGCCTTTAACATTCTCTTCTAATAGTCCTGCTAAAAGTTAAGTACTCTGACTTTTTTCATGACATTATAAGCCTTTTACTGGTAAATTCCTATTAATTTTAAAAGGATGTTGAAAATTGCTTTATGTTTACAAGCCCTTAGGTGAGTGGCTGCAAGGTCAGAGTTACGGTAGAAAATGGAGACAAATGAATACGCGAGACAGAGGAAAGCCTCCACGCTGTATGTCTTTTTATGAGCTCTGGCAACCCCAGAGTTATGAGGGTGAATACAAGGTTTCAATTCATTATTTAAACAGGACAGATATCTGTTCTTTCAGCTCTTAGATCACCAATGCAGCACAATAGTAGTTACAAAATTTCAAAAATGTTTTTGTTGTGTTTATCATGCTGTATAGTTTTTTAATTTTTTTAAATGATTTAATATTTTCATATATATATAAACATATATATATAGTCAAATTTCATAGATATATGAGATTTCCAGGACTAATTTAGTAAAATTTCAATTAGCTGCTTGCTGACTTAACAAGTTTATCCGTAAACTCCATGTTGTCATTGTTGATTCTTCGGATAAAGAGACATCAGAGCAGGTCTGATAAATGAAAACATAGGTACAAAGATCCCCAAAGCTTCGAGATAGGGCTGTCAAGCCCTCCTCTGACATTATCTCCCCTCACTGTGGAGGTAGTATGCCTGTGTGGATGAAACAGAGTGATAGGTATCTGTTCGGATCTGACAAGGATTTGGTCTGCTGGGAAAGATTTGGATGTACTGGGAAGAGGAGGCAGCACAGTGCAGCTGACCATAACTCTGTACGGTATATTCTGGTGGCCCTTGTTATGCTGGCAGCCCAGTACAATGATGAGCACACACACATGCATGCAATACTAAACCAATTATAAAGATAGTCCTATAGGCCTGTAAAACCAGGTGGCCATGTATGTTCTTTGTCCTTTAAACTATATCTCTTCTCTATCAGCACTTTGTGCTGTCTTACCATAATGGTCTTGCCTGGGATTTAAACGTCAGGTCAACACCCCATTCTCCGACTCATCAGGATACAGGATATTGAAACAGATAAATGAAAAGAAGCTGAAAGATAGAGAGCTTTGTAAGCTTTGGTTTGTCCAGACACACAAATGCAATATTCCTCTTAGAGACATATTGTCCGTTGACTGATGGTGATACTTGGCTATATTCTATAGAATGAAGATCTTATCTGTTACAATGCCTCTGCTTTAATATAATCTTGTCAAAATGTGAAAGAGATATTTAAAGTTTGTTGTTTTGCTGCAATGAAATTTGATATCAGTTGTAAAAGGATCATTCCCACTACCCTGATGCTCCTTCTTTTGTACATTTTAACTTACTTCTAGCTCGTATCACAAACAAGCAAGAAGGCACGAGTTGAGGAATGGGGATCAAATTTATAATTGCTGTTTTTCTAAGCGCAGCACCGATTAGGATGTCAAATGGTACCCAATACGGAAAAAGCAGTTTCTAGTTTTTTTGTTAACATGATATCAGTGATGCAGGCAAGCCTGTCCTGTTGTTCTTGGCCCATGTTTTCCCCCCAAAGAATGTGATTTTTTCACAGGATTATTATTGTTAGCAATGCCCTTCAGCTCAAAGAGCCTTCGTCAAAGTACTTGGAGGTAGGTTTGTTGGGGGACATAAGTGCTGAATAATTTGTATGTTGAGCATGTCCTCAGGAGGACCATGAGAAACGCTCACACATATCTGATCTGGCACAGGGCCAGAACCTTTCCCAACCTTAGCTTAGCCGGACTGAAAGTAGAATAAATAGTGGAAAAGGGTCAAAATGTGTCCTTCCTGAATAATTATTTCCAGTGATAACCTCATTTTCTGTTAGTTTGCGTTTAACTTTTATAACCCTATATGACCTGTTTTGCTTTATGGTGAAACAGATATAATGTATCCCCACTTACACACCAATGTACTGCACCTGAACACCCTCTTAACCTCAGGTGAGGTATCCCTGCTCTTCACACAAATAATTTAGAACCTACCTTGATTTAACCTTGCTACTGACAGTGTAATGAGTATCATCTTGCAGTGTCTGCTCTGTTTCTCCCTCTGCGCAGCCAAATTAACATGTGGAGCTAGAAGAAAAATAAAACGTTTATGCTATGGATCACAGCACGAAATTATGTTCCCCTCAAGAGTCTTTAAAGTCTGAACAGGATGCTATGGCAGGCTTTTATACAAACCTTTAAAATTACTGCAAATATCGACAAGATTCAGTCAGTTGGAAGAATCTTGACTTCTCCATTGTCACCCACCTTTGGATGGCCCTGACACATGAACTTTTTATGCATACACATATTTGCTCGAGCTGACACCTGATATATGTACAGTACCTGCATACAACTGAAAATGTGATTACAAAGCAGCAGTTAATCAATGCATAAGCATTACTTATACTTTTATAAGTTTAAATTCAAAGAAATTTACTCAATGTGGTATAAAGGTAGTACCAGTGGCATGTGCATAACTCCATGATATACCATTAGAAATACTGAAGATATTTGTCATTTACAGCATGTTTACCTCCAGTCTGTACTATTTGGACAGTTTTTCAAACAAACCTACTGTAAGACACACTTGAAATTAAATTATGAATTTTAGAAGGCATGTATTTCAGACTTTGAGGGACTTTTGTTGACATCCATCAGATGAGTTTGTGGACAAACACACACATGGGACAAATTTGTGTCCTTATAGAAATTTACTTGTGCTCTTTCCAATTTGTCAAGGAAAAGTTTCAAAATGGAAGGCCACATCCCAAAAGATTTTCTTCTACATAAAGAGACCTGACATTAAGTACAGGATCCTCGCCAACTGTCAGTACAGTATGGGACGCATTGGGAACAAGTCCAAGGTACAGGAACAGATTTCTAATACATCATACATTTGAACAAAGAACTGAGCTTCAGCTGTTGTGAACAGCTAAACTGTTCGCTAACACTAGTTTAACCAGGCTGCAGGGAGTGAATGTTGACATCAAGGCAGTGGCTGTAATAATAAGGCAGGGATTTCTTCTTCCCAACCTGGGTGTAGGGGTGGCTGTGCATGCTAATAACCTGGGCAATTAGCATGTGGAAACACATCTAACAGGACCTCATCTGCATTTACCCCGCAGACATCCCATCAGCCAACACAAAGTCACAAATACTCCACAAACCTCTTTAGACGCGCCGCAGCTTGACTTACACAAGCTCCTTCAAGGCCTGAGGCGTATCTATGAGCTGCAGGAGAGTGGCCTCGTATCCGACTGGCAACCAGACAGCAGATCCCCTGTCGGACAGCGATGAGCCAAACTCCTCTCTCTTGATTGGCTCCTCATCAGTCCTGAGGGTGTAATTAGTAGAAGGGTCAGAAAAGGACCAGCAATGCCTGTTGCACCACTGTGGCACAAATGACCCATCATTTGACAATAATGACATGTGTGCTGGTGGAGCAGTGATGACAGGCAACCAGTAGCCATCATCATCACCGTCACATGAGATAATTGTGGGAATAGCGGGGAGTTGAACTCTGCTGGCTGCTGACACAAGCAAGGCTTTTATCATCAGGGTCGTAACCTTCTGTAAATAAACATTATTTATTTCAACTCTTTCCATAAGTTATCTTAAAGTCAGGAACCAATTAGTGATTTTCTTACACTAATTGGTTTACGTTGAGATTTTCCTATTCTGTGATGTGTTTGTGAATTATGTGTGCGGTGTGATCAAAACCCAATGGGGATTGAAGGCTTGACAAAGCGTGTGACCCCCCTGCCGCACAGCTGCTGCTTGCACATAGAGCATAATTGGAAAGTGTTTATGCGCAGTTGACATTTAGATATTTGAACAGGCTTTCCAGTAATCCTCGAAGGGAAGTGATGAAGCTCCTTTATTTGATTGTGACATTTATCCAATCTGTGCTGCAGCACAAGCTGCTGTGTTGTTAAATGTAATATGGCTACATGGACACAAGCACTGTTTGCTATGGATTGTGCTGATTATAATTGCAGCATATCCATTTTACAGCTTTGAGAAGAAAATCTTTTACTCTTTATTTTTTCATTGTTTTTTGAGAGGTTACAGATTGATTTCGAGTTTTGTCATGTTCTGGAGTTTGATAGTTTTCTACCGCATGTGTTGAAATTAATGCATAATTCATGATGTAGCAGAACAATCTTTTTTTTAAAGAACTGCATTTTTTCTCCATGTGGTTCTTCAGCTAGACCTCTTAAAATTCAGAGGATGCAGAGAGTTCAGGAGTACAAAGTTCAGGGAGAGGGCTAACCAGTGCTGCTGAAAACTCTCCTTTTAATAAAAAGACAACTACTCCATGCACTCTTCAAATGTTCCCTTCTCCACTCCTCTTCTAGAAATGATCAATTATTGGAAAAAAGAAAGATATTTGTATCACGCAGAATTTTAAATGTTTTAAACTAGTTACAATATATTGTGCGACAAGCTTAATGGCACAATTTATCCACTGTTAATCACTTTTTCTAAAGTGGTGAAATTTCAAATGGTTGGTGACCTTCCTAAATAGTTCATCATAACTTAGAATCCTTAATAGTCTTTTCATTCAGAGCCAATTCCATCTATAGTTTGTGACATTCTTAGTTTAAACCATTTATTAGGAACATATTAGATTTTAAAAAGTACAATAATCAGACCATAATGTATTTTATCCTAACATAATATGTAACCTCTGAAACTATATTTCTACATATGTGTAGGAGTACAGTAGCTTCCTTTAATAGGTCTGTGGCTTAGTTTCCATCTTCTGCATGTGGAGGTATCTTCAGGTTAGATACTGATAGTGACATGCTTTCCTTTCAATGTACAGTAAAATTAATGAAGACAGAATTTGTTCTTTTTTTAAATAAAAAAGTACTTTATCAAATTACAAGAGCAACAAATGACTGTTTGTACTATAGTTATTAAGGTAACACCTTTACAACAGAAGCCACATGTTCTTAAGGTTTTCCCTCCCAGCAGAACTGACACTCTCACATGTTATGATAGCAGAACTGCTTCCAAAGCAATGACCTTGATATTTTTATATACTATCATCATAATGGCCTGACAATTAATCATAATATCCGTAGTTGGCTGGTCTTAAAGAACACACAGAACAAATAGTTTGAGGCACTTTTGGGAGACATTGTTGCAAGGCTGTAAATCAAATTGTAGCGTGAGTAAATAAAAGTAGCTTCTCGGTTTCATTACTAGTGCATGCCCTTTAATAAATCTTTCAGAGGAATATAGTTATCATTTGCACTTGGTGCCCAAACAAACAGTCTTTTCTTTCTTTCATGTTGATTATCATAATATTTTGGCAGAGGAGTGAAAGTAGCTTCAACATGACTTCTCCAATTTACCTTTTTAATGAATGATCCATTTTTTTATTCAGTAGTTGTGCTCAGATATTTGGGTCACCTGTGCTTTTATGCTTGTTTTTCACAAAGCTGCAGATACTAAAAGCAACAACCAATTTGTGACTCAGATTTGGCCCTGCTGTTTCTGCGCTGTAACCCTCCAGAGTCTTGGAAATCGCAAAAAGGAAATACAATATTTTACTTTGTTCCCCTGAGTGTCCTTCCGCCATCGTTCAGGTTTGTACTGGCAGCCTATCTCTCCCCTTCCTGCATCATACACAACACCCAAGTCCCAGCTCATAACAAAAAGTGTTGATTACATCGCCGTCCACAGCTATTACCGAAGGGGTGGAAAACATGAGCCGCTGAAAACAACAAGTTTCCAGTTCACCACCACCATCCTGGCATTCCCTCACTGTCTGCACTTTTCTTCCCAGAAACACTGACCACTAATGATAGTGGAGCAACACCTGAGCATCCTGAATGACAGCATTCATGAGGTACTTGTGGGAAGACCTACATAATATGATTCAGATGAATGGCTTGGCAGCAGTTCCTCCCTGAATCTCAAACCGCAGCATTCTCTTCAGGCCCATGTCGAACAGCGTTTTGATTTGAGGCCAAGAAACAGCATCCACATACCTCAAAAGCGGCTTTTAATATTCCACAGGGCTTCCGACAATCAATACACTGTATCAACAGGGTTGAAATTGATGTTTATGGAAATACAGTATATACATCATTTTAGGAAAGAGTATTGACAGTCTTGTAAATCTATGATTGCTGGTCCTGTTGTTGTATGATGACTTATGGGCGATTGGTTGAAAATCACATCGATTAGACACTGAGACCAATTAAAGAGAGAGCTCCCCACATAACAAATAGTTTGTAGTGGATTGGCGAAAATAGTTTTATTGTTTGGAAATCTCTGTAGTTTAGCTGTAAATTATCCTCAATTATTGACAGATTATTCTGCTTGTTTTCTTCTAGCTGATTTCCCTCGAGAGGCAACCAGCACACACAGGAAAAATCAAATTCCATGCAGATATTTGAGTCTAATTTCATGTATGTATTCTGCTGGCTGCGGTCTGTTTGCATAGCTACATTGTAAACAGCATGAGGACATTTTACATGAGTAAATTAAGTCAGATAAGGTAAGACATCAATAATAATTATATGCAGGGCAACTAAATACAGTTAATTGTAATGGTATTTTTTAACTTTACCTGTGGTTAAAATATTCTCAACAAATTCATTGTATTTACCAGAAACCAAACCATTATAAAGCACTTTTTTTTCTTTTTTTTAAAAATTAAATATAATACAATCTCACTCATTAATGCCCTAAATGAACTATTCATTTTTTCCAGGTGTGCAAAGACAAACTGTTTTTCCAGTTTGTCTTTGTGCGCTGATATTTCTATATTATTCCTGCAATATGACCTCATAGGATCTGTGAACAGCCCTGTCAGGATGCTCTGCTCTCTGGAAATTAAATTCTGCACAGTTAATGTCAGATGACACAGAGCTGAAGACATCCAAGGGTCATGGGAACAGGAAATGGGGCCTACTAAATAATGTCAGGTAAATGAGAAACGGAGAGGATCGGTGGTCCTCCAAGATGAGAGCACGCTCCCTGTGGAAAATTAGAAGCACGAGAGACTAAATTGCTTCCAGCTGGACATGTGTAGCAGAAGCTGACAGAGGAAGTGACCAGAAGCCCTACTGTTGCGGTACTGATTGACAGCTGGGATTTTTCCTGTGGATAGTATCTCTCTGGTCTTATGCTGCTCAAAAGTCCAAAATGATTAGTTTGAAGATTTAGAAAATTTGTGCATAAATACTTTTCTAACAGTGGACAAGTGCACCATCAAGCATTTGTGGTCCTGAGGTATTCATCGGATCTCCTGCAGTTTGACTCAACAGCTGCACATTTTAAAGCAGTTTGGAAAATGACACAAACTGATTCACAACACTTGACTAGAATTTTTCATCATTTAGCATTTATGCTCAAAGACATCAAAAACTTTGAGAACAAAAAACAATCATTATTCACTGCAGCAAGTAAACTGAGAAAGCATTTATTTCATGATAGCTTCGGAAACCAGCGGTGCTTCTCTCTGCTTGTTTGGATACCAATTTTCTCAGGTGATGCACGCTACAGGGAATTAAATCAAACTTCAAGAAACGTGCTGCTTATGCAAGGCAGGATCTCCATTACATGGCTGGGAGCAAGCGTAAACATTGCCATATTGTAGCACGATGAGAGTCTCAGTACGATGGATTCTACCTGAGATTGGAGAGCTTGTTTCTGTCACTTCCTGGGATCAGCAAAGCCCAGATTAATCTTGCAGACATAGTATGCATCTCTTTAGACTTCTTTGGTCTTTTGAAAAAAAAAAGACTTGATAAGAAATTCACATGCCTTCCAATCACAATTTAGACCCACAGAGGAATACTGCGGTAATGAGTTTCTTCCAAGGCCATTTGATTCCCGTTTTCCAGGTGTAAGATGGATATGGCGATGAAGTCCCCCAAGGCCCCTAGGCTATAGTCACTCGGTGTGATTTAAAAGGAGACTTCTGCTGACTGGAAAGCAGGCAGAGTGGCTAATGGAAAGAACCAGTGGAGACTTGAGGCTGAGATAAAGAGAGTGGAGGAAGAGAAAAAAGAAGATGGCAAAAAAGAGAAAGGAAAGCAGGGAGAGAGCTTCTAACTCCCTCGTGATGCAGGGAATGAGCATCGATCAGGAAAAGTGTCAGTTACTGTCTGCTGCTTCTAAGAGTCTCACCAGCAACTAGTGTGAACATCACATGGCCACACTGCACGATGCTTGACTAGACTCATAACAGGTGGCAAAAAGTCTGCTCTCCAAGGAAGACACTGCATCAAACACCAAATTGACACTGTATTAAACCTTGTGCAAAGCTTCCAAGTCTAAATATTTGCTCAATTATGAATAAATTTGTGAGGTTAAGTAAGGTGGTGCTGCTAGCAAAAGTCATCAATCATGGAGGCTTGCATCAGCTGCCATGAGCTGGGGGTTGTGTCTATTCTTGTCAGAAAGATGCTGGGAACAGCCCCTCAGAGGCCCATGGGTAAATCTGTCCATGCTGCTGATTCACTGGGCCATAAACAATGCGGGGACTTTGTGATTACAGGGCCTCCCTGAGTTTAGGTTGAATGCAGATTGCGAGGGAAGTGCCAGCTCGGTGTGAAAGGATCCTGTCATAGAGGACAGGTACCAACACCGCTGACTGTGGAGGGAGAGGCACTGCATGATAGGACAGGATCTGAGGTTCCAAGCTGCAAAGGCAATGACAACTTAACAAGATGCCACATTTGTAATTATCATTCATGACTATCATTACCTGCTGCATAGGTTCCAAACCATCATGCTTTTTTTTGCGTTACCCAGCAGGTATTTTTATATGGCCTGTATTTTATAAACCTTAAAGGCGGCACTGCTTTGCTTGCAATGAACCGACTGACCTGTGCCACTGAACCGAAAGCAAAATATCTAAACAAAGCAAACATAATTGATTCATGATTCACAGGAGAATTTATGTGGAATTTGATGTTAGTTTTCAACTTTTTGTTTAGTTTTCAAAGTCTTTAAAAGGAATGAGAGCTCATAGATGCAAAGGTTCATTTGAAGCCATGCATGTGTGACTGAAAGCAACTTTTTTTATGACGAGATCCCTGCTTAAGAAAAGAGCTTGTTTGTAATGGTAAGGTCGTTTTCTCCATCAGGATTAACTGTCCAGCAAAAGACAATGCGAGACTGTCTTTACTCAAATACAAACAGTTATAGGTTGCGCCTGATTGAGCTGTGAATTCACATCTTTACAGTTAGTGACAGTAAAAGTTAAAAAATTATAACTTAAGGGGAAAAATGATTGCATTAAACTGTTGCCACCTCTAATTACATGCCATGTTCATTCAGTTCAGTTTATTTAAGTTTATTCAGACATTATTAACAAAAAAACAGAAACAAAATACCATTTAAATGTCTAATACGTCTAAAAAGGAATAGGCTGAAGCCTCAGCTTATTTTGCCCGCCCTTTAGTACATTTTTAGCTTAAACAATATTAACAGCTACCATCACTGAAGTCACGCTTTCAGCATACTAGCAAGTTTATGTAACGTATACATCACAGTATTTCAGACAGCACCCCTATCCCAATCCACTGGGTTAAACCAAAACA
>JAVQJG010229572.1:0-10450 GCA_036024015.1 Craterocephalus amniculus | reverse complement strand
CTTTCTTTCTTTCTTTCTTTCTTTCTTTCTTTCTTTCTTTCTTTCTTTCTTTCTTTCTTTCTAAGGTATGCCAAGCTTCATGAAATCCCCAGATGACCAAACGGGGATTTCGGGAGGAGTGGCGTCCTTTGTGTGTCAGGCTGTGGGTAACCCCAAGCCTCGGATCACTTGGATGAAAAAAGGGAAGAAAGTCAGTTCTCAGCGCTTCGAGGTATAACTTGTCATACATTTCCTGCTATGAAACTCTTTACTGTACCTCTCTGAAGAGCATCATGCAGTCAACAGTTAGGTTACAGAGAGTCAGTGTAGTTTTCAGAGGAGCTGTGTGTCTCACACATTAGTCTCATGATGTTTTGAGAAATGATCACAGACCTTACAAGCCTGTACATGAGCCTTTTAAAGACAATCTAATGCAAAGACAAACATGTATAATGCCACAGATCACAATGCTTAGTTTATTACCTGCAGATTAAAAGAAACACCAGGAGCTCAGAGAACAGAACAGAAGACAATATCATTATTTACATTAGGCAGGTGTGATGTTGGCGGGGGGATCCTGAATGCCAGGCTGTAGTAAAGACATATCTTTCCAGTAAAGAACACTTCATGAACAAAGCCAAAATTTGGGGGCATAAGTTGCAGGAAAGCGATGGCATTAATTTAATTATCCCATTTCTTTTATATGTTTTAGGTAAACATACGAGTCCAGGGACATCTGTAATCTATTTCAAATTGGATGAGGCTGTGATAAGCATTAGCAGATTAGGTATGCATCCTCCTGAGTACCTCAACCCATATTTTATCAGATAACTCTTCACAGCGCCTCCTCCAATGAAAATCTAATGCTGTTAAATGAGGCAAGCGCTTACAGTATGATTTGAAGTCTGAGATTTTTAAAACATTGCTCATCTGTGTCTGTCAACGCTGGCACAGTCACAACAAACAGCTACTATAATCTAAACATAATGTTCATCCTCAAATTCTGCAATATGATAAATAAATTAGTTCTAGTCTGATCTGTCATTTGTCATTAGTTTTCATTTGTTTGTTAAATTTTTAAAGTCTCTGGCTCCCTTGCTGCTGCTCCAGCAGATTGCTGCAAAGCTGATTGCACTTTCTACCACAGTCTTTTACGCTGCAATTTGGTGCAGACATTGAATGATCTCAGTTAAGAAGTGGAGTCTGCACTGTCTCTTTTTCAGTCTTCCATTTCCTATCAATACTTTGACTCAGGCTGTTTAGTAATGATGGGAATGAGCTGGCTGTGCCTATGTTTGCAGATTAGTGCTGTGTTAGGACTTTATCCAGAGTACTGGACACTTCTTTAGAGCTATTTATGATTTGCAACCGTCTGCTCAGGTAGAAAATCAATGTAATAAAGCCCCAACTATCCTAAAGTACGCAACAGTAATCCTGAAAATTAAGGGTGACAACAATAGACCAATTTCAAATCATCTGTCTCTGACAGCCAAACTAAATGGTGAAAGCACATTCAGAGGGGAACATCAGAATAGTTTCCAACTGACTACAATGGTTTAGATGTTATTCCACAGTTTCCTTTAAACTCTTTTGTGCTTTGATGAAAGAACAAGCAGTAACTATAGAAATGATTGTGCCAAACCGCAGCAGAGGGAAAAAAGACATGAATTTAGATAATGACACTCATAATGTCTGCTTTCATCTGGTCAGGTGATTGAGTTTGACAATGGGTCTGGTTCAGTGCTACGTATCCAGCCTTTGAGGACCCACCGCGATGAAGCCATTTATGAATGCACAGCCTCCAACAGCGTGGGAGAGATCAATACCAGTGCCAAGCTTACTGTCTTAGAAGGTAAAACCAGACTTCTGCCCTGACCTCACTCATATCTGAAGAGTTCTGAACTGTTTGCACACATCAATCATTTATTTCTACTATCAAACCGTTTTCAAGGGATTTTTATTGTTGTGGTTTGTTTTGATAAGCAATAAAACTTACCTACAGTATGAATTCCTGACCTCTGATCAATGACCAGACCTATGGACATCACATCAGGTGGTAAATATGTAAATGAAAGATTTAGCAGTATAAAACAAAAAATATGAATCTATCTATCCCTAATGTATGGTCTCACTTATAGGAGAGAATAGTTATAAATAATTTATCTAATATTTAGAGTAATATATCCCCAGAAAGGGAATATTGTTGAGCATTTGATGGAGCACTTTGAGTATTTCCTTGCTTTGGCTGGTCTGTCCTCTGTTGAGGACACAGAATGTGAAGACTCAGAAAGACTTGCTGATCATCTTATCAGAGATTGCTGCGGTACTTTAAAAAACTTCAATTTTGCTTTTTTTAAAAATGGGAAGCAGAGACTATGCTCTATAAGGGGTATCATACCACTAAGCCTCCCTAAAAAGGTTTTCTATAGGGGTTTGGAAACAATAGTGAAAAACTGGACCAGACAAAAAATCTGATTTTTTATTTAACCAGGCAAAACTGTGTCATCTAATATTTGTCTGCGTGTGTATTTGTCACAGAGGACCAGATACCACATGGTTTTCCAACTATAGACATGGGACCTCAGTTGAAGGTTGTGGAGAGAACGCGTACTGCTACAATGCTTTGTGCAGCCAGTGGAAACCCTGACCCAGAGATCCACTGGTTCAAAGATTTTGTACCCGTGGACATCGGCAGCAGCTATGGGCGAATAAAACAGCTGCGTTCAGGTAAAGCGTTCTGCTCAACCTTTTCTCACAGATTTCTGCTCAGCAGAATATCACAGTTAGGTCTTCATCAACCATTTTGAAGCTGTGTTAATGCCTTGGGCTCTTTGTTTGCCTTCATCTGTCCCATAGCAGTTTATGCATTATGGTGAGCAGTGTTGGGTGTAACATGTTACAGAGTTAACACATCACATTACTTTTGTGTCAGATTACTTTTTGTGCAATTCAAGTTATTCAGTTTTTACTTTCTCAAATAAATATAATTTTACTGTTGATACCAAATAAACCCTACAGACTTTCATATAGGGAAGAGTATATTTTGTGCTGGTGATAAGGGTCTATCAGTGTGAAATACCATTCACAGCACACTGGCATTCTTGCTGGTTGCTGGCTATGTGAGATGATGCCAACAACTGTAGAGTCACCAACTTTTCCCATTAAGTTCCTAATAAGTAAACATATATGTTAGCAAAGCCCTCAACTTTACAGATTGTACACTCTGATTATGATGATGATGCTGATGATGAAGCATTGTTCAGCAAGGGAGTTCTGTTTCTATTCAGAGTGTAGTTGGTCTACAGTTACAGGTGTGTTGGACTTGCAGGTGTTAAATATTGAGGTCCTTCATGTCCAACAGCTTCAAATACAGCATCAAAATGTTGATTCTGAACAGGCCCATCAGTCACTAATAACATCTGAGAAACCATGGACTGTGTGTAGGCAAACTGTTACGGTTTAAAGCTGGGTCATAAGCAGTCATGCACTCTTTCAAGGACATAAATATGATGTAATGCTGCAGTTTCAGAATATTGGGGGACGTGCAGGAGTTAAATCAGAGCAGATGAAATAATATGGGTCAATCTTAGAGTGTAGTGTCCAGATAATTACAGATGTTGAGCTTAATCTGTGACTTTCTTCTTTTTGATACACCTTACTGTATGTCAAACCTGTGATAATGGGTGAAGGGCCTTTTTAAGATCATACACTCTGATTGACTTTTGATTGGTTTCATTTTTTTATGTTATGGAAGAGCAAGATGCAATATGTGAACCACTCACACAAAGTTAAACACATGCAGGTTTGGTACAAATTTCTGG
Source organism: Craterocephalus amniculus (assembly GCA_036024015.1). Classification (NCBI taxonomy): domain Eukaryota; kingdom Metazoa; phylum Chordata; class Actinopteri; order Atheriniformes; family Atherinidae; genus Craterocephalus; species Craterocephalus amniculus. The sequence continues at coordinate 6,650 of JAVQJG010229572.1, read as the reverse complement.
ACTGAATTATAAATTTCTATTACAACCGCACACTTTCTTGATGGATACTGTGAAGAAACAAATTCTTCCAGACATTGTGAAAATATAATAAAGTGCCTATTATTTTTCACAATGAACCCTGAAATTTGCCATGACACCCTGACTTCATTTGAAGTGTAGGATCCATGTACAGTAGCTGCCAGACAGGCGTCAGGGGGGTCATGGCATATCTCATTATTGTCCAGTGTCACCATCTGGAAGCTGCTGATGTGCCCTTTATCAAAACCCGTGGGGCCACACAGCTTCCGGTGCTCCCCTTCTGCTATCTCTCACCACAAATCTGACAATCTTTTCATGTCAATCTAAGAGTGATTGGTTAAATATCCATATCACTGGTATCTGCTTAGTAACCACTACTTTCTTTACCAATTGCTGCACATGACCAAATATGCCCAAATGGCCTCAATCAGTTAAACCTGCAAACCTGCGGTTTTAGACTTATCTATGTAAACAGTACTATCATTTAACCATTTATCAAACCTTTCGTTTAGCTATGACTCAGCAACTTGCAACTTGCTTATTTCTTGATTTTGATCCAATTTGAACTTTTGTCAGGTCACTGATGACCCAATAAAGATCAAATTTAGGTTGAAAATTTAGGTTTATTTTTCCTTTTTATAACTTTGCAACTTTCTATAACTATTGTTGACAACTTTTTAAACTGCCTAACCATCTATCTCTGTGTTTTACACTATTGTCCTAGCAGGCTTAAGTAGGTACAGTAACAGCTAGATGCAGTCAGTAGCATGTCATTATACAATAGGTCTCACATGGTCTCAAACATGCATCCCCTATGACAACATTTGTTGTAATGATGTCACGCCCTGCTTAATTTCCTTTATAAAATGAAGGCAACTAGGAAAGCTTGCTGCATTAGGAAGCACATTGATTTTCAGTTTGCACAACCACAACTACAAAAAACAATCAAAAATGAATCTGCCCATGCAGAGAACTCCTTCTGTGACATAAAATGACTTAAATTATTGAGAGGAGCATTGTCCTGAATGTATATTTACATTTTATTTTCCTCATATTTAAATATAATGAGCTGCATTAAACTAACATTGCTTAACAAAATCTTTTTTATTTATTTACAAAATACTGTTAATTTTGGAATAATACAATCTAAGACAAACTCTTAATGGTTTTAACTGCTAAAACTGATATTTTGTGATCATTGGTATTATCATTAAAGGCAGAAAAAGCAAACAATCTAAAACCTTGTTAAGATATTTACTTGAGCTTAATATGCCCTGAGCTTTGCACAGAGGAAACACAGGTGTCATTTTTCTTATTTTGAAATATGTCTTAGCTTGGCCTCTGTAATAATAATAATACAATTGTTTCATAATGCATTTTACTAATTTTTCTATGCGACTACAGATAGAAATTAGAATAGAATAGCAGGATAGAAATTCCTGCTTAATCCAGCTTATTTATTGATATTTTTCATTCATTAATAACCATGGTCCCACTCAAATAAACAATCACAATGGAAAATTGTGGAGTTGACAGCAGAGGCTGTTATTGACAGGGCAGTTAGAACGAATATGACACATACATGAAATAGATTAATCATGCTGTCCAGATTCCCACTGAAGGAAAATAAATTGGATTTATACTGATGGAAATATATTCAGCAGGAATATATTTTTCTCAATCATCATTTATGAAATAATTTTTGGTTTAAAGTAATCATTATGTTTATTTGTCAGCCTTGTTAGCCAAAACAAAAATATCTTCACATGATTAAGAAAACTTTTTTTGTGGCGAGAGTATCAGCTTCTCTTATCTATGCTTTTTTTTTCTTGTCATCTCTCCTGATATCCTTGTCTTTCTTTGTTTCACCTGTTCTCTATACTAATGGTTATCTTTAATCTTATTTGCATTTGAATTACCTCACAGGTGGTACACCAATAAGAGGTAAGAATGCTGGGCACAGAAAATATCCATTCATCCTGCTCTTCTTCTCATTGCCCCCACTCCTCTGCTACCATCATCCTTTCTTCTTGCCATTCAGTGTATCATTCTCAGCTTTCTGTACTTAAAGGAGAATTTAGCCTTTTTTGAACCAGGGGTCTGTTTTCATCTTTCCTTTCATACATATGAGTGATGGAGAAAGGAACATTCAAGACCGCTCCAGTATTTAGCCGGGCAGGCAGCTAGCAGCCCAGCTAATGATAAGTATCAGGCAACTGCTCCTGTGTAAGTTCGCCCTAAAAACATGCTTTTTTCCACACTGAAGTGCTCTGATTGTCTCAATGAGTGTAAGATAACATACTAGAGAGGAGAAATGAACGAAAGTATCTGTATTACCTAGCGAATGCTATGTTTTGGTGTCTGTGTCCGAAATTGCACGATAACAAAACACCTGTGGGAGATTCCACTACCTGAGACCAAAAGAAAGCGATCGCCACCTAATAGAGATATTTTCGTTAATTTCTCCTCTCTAGTACGTCGTTGGACACTCGATGAGACTATCAGAGTACTTCAGTGTGGAAAAAAAACATGTTTTTGGTGGGGAATATAGATGCGGGAGCAGTTGCCCGATACTTATCATTAGCTCTGCTGCTCGCTTCCTGCCCGGCTAAATACTGGAGCTATCTTGAAAATTCCATTCACCATCACTGACATGTATGAAAGGAAAGATTAAAACAGACCCCAGATTAAAAAAAAGCTAAATTATCCTTTAAACCTTTCAAAGTGTGTATGGTCTTGGAAGAAATGAAAACAAGAGGGTGACTCACACTTTCTACAGGCATTAATATTCTGAAATTGAATAAATGAAATGATTTGGCAGGTTAACAGATGATATGATCGATGGATGGGAAACATTCATCCCTGATTAGTTTTAATGTTTGTGTTCCCACTTTACATTCTTGATACAATAATAGTGACTAAATTTCTACGTTGTGATTATTGTTCTTACTCAACTCCACACAGCCATAAAGTAAAATTGAATACACATATATACACACATATATACATGTGCAGCATACACAATGCCACTCAAAGGTTTGGACACTTTTACCCATTTATTTAATGGGAGTGTGTCTAAACTAACTCATTTTGACTTAAAGCAATAAGTCCATGGTTTAACTTTTAAAGCCAGTCAACATGAACCTTTTTGAGATACACGTGCAATAATTGTGTTGTTTTTATTTCAATGTTACATGCAGTCATTTCAAAATCTGATGAAATTAAAGTAATTGAATGGGCTTTTTAAAGTTTTCTAGAAGAACTTCAGGCTTATTTTTTTCAGCCAACTTAAGCCTTTAAGTCTTTGGTTATAAATGGTTGCATTCTGTTGTGGGGTGCAACAGAAGTGAGGCAAAATAATTCAACATCTCAGCAGTTTTTGTTGCTTGTATGACAGAAAGATGGCATCCAGACATGTCTTTGATCTTTGTACGTGGACGCAAGGATCAGTGATTTGTATGAATGAAAAGGCCATATCCCTATGCCAGACCCCCCCACTTACAAATGACTGCCAACACGGTTTAATGTATCTTTGCTAACTGTGTTTAGCAAAAAATGATCAGAGTTATTTTTTGGTTTTGTTCGTTTGGCAGCATTTCATTGGACAGTTTGTCTCCACAATTATTAGCAACATATGGATCCACAGAAAAAACTGCATAACTGAATAACACACTTAAAACATTAAGGGAGATAGAAACGATTACTTATGGTTTGTAAACCTTCCTTTCAACTTTAGTTTTTAATAATGCAGGAACTGATGTTACTTATTTTTACAGTTTTGAAGTTGATTCTGTTTCCAGTCTCACTAAATCTAAAATTTCTTCTGTTCAGCAGTCTATGGTGGTAGTATTATAAACCTAATGTCCATGATGCAGACTTTTTTTTTAAAGTAAATACATTTTGACCGCAGGCTAATGATTCAGTCGAAGTGACAAAAATAATTCTGTTGAGCACCTGCCAGTGACAATGCGTGGATACTTGTTAGCATTGGAGAGGCTAAACATTCTCTCGGCTGCCAACTTACATGGATGCTTATTGGAAATGTTGTGTCAGCAGACAGAGTGAGCAAGAGAGAGAAAGAGAGAGAGAGAGACAGAGAGAGGGAGAGAGGGGACATTTTGCCTGCAATGTTTTCCCAGATTCTGTACCATTTCTGGCATCCTGAGCTCACCATCTGCAACAGATCTAACAGGGATGTACACATGCATTTTATTTTAACTACAGATTTTTCTTTTTCTTTATTTTTATTCTACGCTAGTTCTTTATCTTACAAGTTATCCCATGTTACATTTCGTGATGATTCTAAAATGTGTGCATTTTCAACATTTTATATGTATTCTATTGTTCATCATGCATGGTATGTTACATTCATTTCTAATATACATAGAATTGCCAAACATACAGCCTTGCTTTCTCTTTCACATCTTATCAATTAAATAAAACATTGTCAGTATTTTTTTGGTTTTTGTTCTAATTGCTACAAACTACAAATCCTTCAAAATTATTGATGTAAATAATGCTGTCAGGTAAGTGTTCTGTATTTCCACTTTTTAGAATTTATAGCTAAAAAAACAAACTGTAGTGTCACTTGTGTTGGTAAGAGTGAAAATTGGTGGATAACCAGCTGCTGAAAAATGGTTAATATAGATTAGATTGAAAAAGTTAGGTTCTAAAATTTAATTGAAATTTTATCATATGTTCCAAAAATGTTGAGAATTATGCTTCTGAGTTTTATTCATGTGTTCTCCTTATAGCGTGGGAAAAACTTCCAGGTCAACACTGAGGAACTCTCAAGAAGCTTTGCCGTTAGCACTTTTTCACTATATTTGCTCCTCAATCATTTTTATGCGTCTTTTTAATTTCCAGTAATTGATAGATATATGTATAAGACAGAACGGTCTATAAAGCTAAAATTATATAAGCTTGATTTACCTTTAAAGGGGAAAGTCCTATCTGGAGCACACAATCACTGCACTAACACATCAACATACTGTAAGCCACAAGCAAAGCAAATAAGTACAATTACACCAGATATGAACAATATTAATTGATGAATATCTACATCTGTTCATTAGAAAATCTAACTACTACTCTAACAAAACAACATTGTCTAAGGAGCATGGGGGCATCTCCTAGAATGAGTAAAAAAAGTAAGCCATCAAGTTCTCACACAGCATAAAAATGTAACTTACTGCATATGATTCTCAGATAGAAAATATAAAGGAGCATCTTTCTCAAAAAAATGTTCATCCTCAAGAAGAAAAGTCCAGATTGAGCCTTTTTCAGGCAGCTTCTGTTTTTATGGATCTGCCAGAATTATAGACTATTTGTGTTAATAGCATAATGTTACTAGTGCCAGGGGGAATTTTTGGACTTTGAGGAGAAAGCCGCCAAAAACAAAATTTAAGTTTAGAAGAAGGCATAAAAAGAAAAGAGGAACAAAAGACCCCATATTCTATGACTGTAGAGCTGTACAGTATGTACTGTGTGTGTGTGCGTGTTTGTTTGTGATGCTGATTTGACTCATCTGGCTTCCATCCTCAGGAGCTCTTCAAATTGAGAACAGTGAGGAGTCTGACCAGGGCAAGTACGAGTGCTTGGCCGTCAACAGTGCTGGAACTCGCTATTCTGCTCCGGCTAACCTTTATGTTCGAGGTAAGATTACCCTCAACACAGGGCGAGCCAGCCTCGCTAACACTCACAACACTGCATCCAACAGGGATGTCTTCTCTCTGCGCCTACTAAATGCAGATAGAAGACCTACTCTCTCGATTTTTCTGCATCGTAAATGAAATGACACACACACACACACAGGAAATGGGTGCAGTGATTTATTGAAATAATTGCAAATATAAATGGAACATGTGCCAAGCCATCAGGATAGATTGAAAAGTTCTCTGGGCTTTTTGACAGACTTTTTGTGGCTCTTCTCACATCATTTTGTTCTGTTCTTTGTCAATATGACCCCATACTTTATGTAATGATGAGATCTGGGCTCTGGTGAAGATTCATCACATCATAAGACCTGTTGCCACTTATTTTCAGTCCAGACGTGTCATTCAGCATACCTCAGCCTTTTCTCTGTCAGGACTCATGACAAGGACCCAATGCAGATGAAAGACATATTTATTTGGTTAAGACTAAATTATAGGTAGATATTTCAGTAATGTTTGACAGTTTGTAGGACCAGAGCCCAGAAACAAGAGGACTTGAAACCAGTGACAGGAGAGTGAGGTGCAAAGCAGGCAGGTGTAGACGCAAACAAAGCAAGAGTGAGACACTGAAGAACAGACAGACCTGCAGATTTCATTGTACTTACATGCAGTTTCATCTGTGAATGTGATAAAATGTTTTCATCTGTCTTAAAGGAGAAGTCCACTTTTTTGCAAGTGGGGCCTTAACTGTGATGTAAACTGAAGTTTACTGGACACCTATGGTACTTTTTGGAGATTTGGATCCTTCCCTGAGATATTTGTTTCAAACGGCAAACACTAAAACACCATACATGGAACAGTATTGGGCGTGCGTTTGCAATACTAAATCAGTTAAAAATCAGCTATTTGTTAAAATGTCTGTGTAAATACCGTAGTATTCATTCCGTCCCAGTGCCTTTTTGAATTTTTACGCTCCTG